>CALNHX010002695.1:0-170800 GCA_940337035.1 Agriotes lineatus
GTTTAATTCATGGTGAAGTCCAGCGATCGGCAGGGAAGTCCTGTTCGTTGTATTCTTCGATAAAGACTCAAAGCTAACTAACTGCATGATTCTCAGAATCCCAAGGTCGATGTCCGAAAAAAAAACTAGAATCAAAAGGAAGGAAATTCCTGGCTACGTACAGGCGCGAATTCGGGAAACTGGTTAGCTCAAGGAAGAGGCAAAACGTTAGCTCCGGGATGTTGCATTTAAGCCTTCGTAACAGCCCAAATAGCTGCTTGATTTATGAGCCAATACTAGCGGTTTCTAGCCCAAACTAGCCTTTACTAAACGGCCCAAATATCGGAAAATTAGGAAACGAAATTATGCACGCAAAAGCATTCTTGCCGATGATGTTCACGGCCTAATTTAGAAGACGCATCGCAGCGATTTCCATGAGTGGAAGCGTCCAACCTAAATTAATACTCAAAGAACAAAATTAGAAGAAACGCTAGTAGAGGGAAGTGGATGGTTCTGGAACCTCCCCCCACCACTTGACCTTGAGTTCAAGGCAAGGCCACGTTCAAGCCCAAGGTCACATGCAAGGCGGGGCCACGTGCAAGCCCAAGGTCACGTTCGAAGCGAGGCCACGTTCGGAGCGAGGCCACCGACAGTAACCTTGAAGAATGAGTATAACAGGAGATGTAGTTTTGTGTTCAGTAGTGTATCGTGTGCTGTACTAGCAAAAACAATGGATGAGGTACAAAAGGTTGGTGAAACTGTGAAGGGGCGAGTATCAAAGAAAAAAGTGAAACTGTTATATTCAGTATTGTTAAACGCAACAAGTTATCCGTTGAATAAGTCAAGAAATAAATCTGTGAGTTTGGGTTTGACCTGTTTTGGATCGTTTGTGCCGGGAGTGCTAATTAGTGGGATTAACAACAATTTTATACTGCTAGACGAAGGAGAGTGGCAAGTCTTTCTTAAAAATGAAGATGTGATAAACAGACATTTTAACTATGAAGATGGAGATTTAAAACCGGTGGATATAAGTCCAGGCAAACGAATATATTTCCAAAAAATCGGAAATAAGAAAGTGATTGTGCTGCAGGAACTTAAGCGATCCCAAGTGTATCTCGGTATGCAATCAGTAGCAGAATTGTGGGGGTTGCTACCGCTGCTGAATTTTAAAGCTGAACTATTGAAGAGTCAGATTTTTGAACAATTTTACAGTAGTGTAATAGACGCGGTTTGGAATTTACCCGGCGACTTTAAAAGAAGCATTGAGGATGCGTTACCGCCAATAAAATCGGAAAATGTATACTGCATGCATGAAATGTTAAAGTATGCTTTGGACGTCATTAGATATGATATTGTGTTTAAACAATACGCCCAACAACAGCAAACGTTGGAACAATAAGTGTTTATCATGTAGTTATAACGATGTAATAAAAAATTAAAAATTTTAAAACGTTTATTATACAAATAACTTACTGACTAACTTAGAAACTAACCTAACCTAGGATGCTGTGGGTGGCCTCACAATAGCTGTAAAAAGAACACTTAAATAGTTTCTTTAAAGAAGCAAATCAACTTATACGCACATAGATCAGCCATAGCATGTCTGGTAATTCTAGGTCTCTATATACTTTAAACCTACATCCCAGAAACCACCCCGACTCTAGAAGGGTGGCTTCCGGGATGTAGGTTGAATTTTTAACCAAGGCTACGTCGTCCTAAAAATAAATGTATTGTGAACCAAATTTATATATTTTTTTTTCTTACAGTCCCATATTTTTCGATGACCTGCTTCATAAGTTGTTTTTCTAAAAGTATAAAAATGTATAACATCAACTATTAAAATTAACTCAAAATTACCAAAAGATGACATGGGCGGTCCAATGACGATGGAGTTTAAAATTCTTCTGTAAATTGCTTATATGTATACTGTTTAGAATACAAAAAAAATAAGCGTCTTACCCATTATGTTTAATCTGAAAAATATTAGAAATGTTTAAAATGTAGTACATGACAGTAGCAACATAATGCAAAAAATTCCGATGAAATATGTTAATAAACACGGGAGATATGAGCGTTTTTAAGATTTGAAAAATGTAGTATATGACAGTAGCAATACAATGCAAAAAACTGCATTCAAATATCTTAATAAATATAGAAGATACAAACATTTTAAGACACCATTAGAAAAATGTTAGAAATGTTTAAAATGTAGTAGATGACGGTAGGAACCCAATGCATAAAACGGTGAAGAAATATCTCAATAAACAACGGAGATATGAGCATTTTAAGATTACATTAGAAAAGTATTAGAAAAAAAGAACTTTCGTGTGGGACATTTTACCGTTGTTTTTTCAGAAATTTTTCTTTTACTGAGTCCAAACGCATTTTCAAAGTACAGATATGGACATATATTTACAAAGACATTTTCAAAGTACAGATATGGACATATAAGATAAAAACATATATTTACAACAATATCTTACCTGAAGTGTAGTTGCAGTGGACTGTGATTTTTCATTCAAAAGCCAGTTGGTTATATATCCAATCCCCCCGGAGCACCTCATGTTTTTAGAGAAAGGGATTGGAAATGTACTCTCGGAACCTAATTTTACATATATATAATCTGTTATAAAAATTAGAAATCTAATGCTAACGCCGTTAAATTCTAGGCTAAAAAAGGAACATTTTAATACCACACAATCTAGTTTTTAGATGAAAGTAGATAGTTATAGTTATTTGGTTGTTCTAATAATGCATCAGTTATTTTTTAATTATGTGCATGTATTACCAATAAAAGTGGTTTTTTGTATTTGGAACAACACGTTTTTGAAACCCTAGGTTTTCTAGAAATAGATGAATAGCAATGCATTGTATGACGGAAAAAGTAGCATTTAGTTGTTCAAGTACGTAAATTTAGCTAGATCTGCTGTAGCCATTTGCCACAGTATTAGGAGACGAAAATATGTGGAGCAGCACCTGTTTGATAATTCCTAATGCATGCATAATTATAGAAAATAAGTTCCTTCATATCAAAATTAGTGTAGTTTTTCTTCCACATCTTTAAATTTAAAATTTGCAGTAAAAATGAAAGCAGTCGTCTCGGATTAATATATTTCTTTGAATTAGTAAATATATAAAACGAGTAAATCCTATTATTGCATTGACGTTAGTAATAGACACGAGACAGTAGACATCTACGTTTTTTAGGTTTTGTGCTTACGTGCAGGAATTCACGCCCGTTTTTTTGAAAAGGTCATATTAGCATGGTCCGCAACTTGCACTTTTCTACATACAGGTTAAAGTGAACCGTGGCCGAGTTTTTAAAAGTCAATTGAAAGGTTGCTCCTGACAGATATATATAAATATCGATTTTTCCAATCCGAGCTGAATTAAAAATCGGCAAAGTGAAGTGAATCGCTTCTGAATAATTGTTCGAACGTGGTTAACGGCAGATGTTATTTTGATTATTTCATTCATATCTATAATAATGCGTAATCGCCATGGTTTTTGTCAGTTTAATAATGACTAAAATTCAAACGTCAAAATCTAACCGCGGTTAAATTTATGTCAAAATTTAATCGCTTGTGCATAATTTTAACGTGATTATTAAAGGTGCTTCACCAACTGAATTTTATCTATTTATTCAGGAAATAATCACTCCGAACATCCTGCGTGCATGTAAATTAGCCTGAATAAATTTTGACGATTTTCTGTCAGAATGTTTTGCTCTGAAGAAATATATCTCGTACATTTTCCGCTTCAAAATCCCTCGTGCTGCGCACTCGAGATTCTTGTTAAGCGGCAAATTTACTGGACAAATTTCTTAGCAAAACATTCTGACAGAAAACGTCAAAATTTAATCGGCTATTTTAATGCACTTGGAATATTACTGTTGATTAAAAGGTTCGGTAACCAACAAGCAATTGCACATTGCTTTTGTATTACATATTACATATTAATAGGTATATTATGCCATTTGCCAAATGTATGTGTGAAATATTTTTAAACATTTCAACATGTTAGAACAACAAATAGCTGGTGGTAATTTTAAATAGATTTGATTTGCATGATTTTTGATAAATAAAATTTTGTTTTTTCATGTTTGAAACCTCGCGTTTTATTAATGCGAATACAGATTCATCTATCACACGACCAACGCTGCAGTATTTTTAGTAAGTGCTAGTAATTAATAGGATATAAATATTTGCAACAGTAGCATAAAATTTGATTATTATTAAACGGTGAATACAAATTCACCTATCACACGACCAACGCTGCAGTATTTTTAATAAGCGCTAGTAATTAATAGGATATAAATATTTGCAACAGTAGCATAAAATGTGATTATTATTAAACGGTTTAAAAATATTAGATGTATAAGTCTATATTAGAACACCATTTGTCAAATGTATGTGTGAAATATTTTTAAACATTTCAAATGTTAGAACAACAAATAGCTGGTGTAGTAGTTTCGTACTTTATATTATCTACGCAAACTGTCTGGAAAAATGTGTTTCAATGTTAACTTGAATTGCCGTCTGTAAAAATGTAGGCAACGAACCTAAAGATATTTCAAGGCTAACTTCCTTTGTGTGAGCCGAGGTAAGAAAAAATGTAGATTGCAACGAACTCAATTTCAACTGGTTTGCGTGCGAAAGTCATCCTTCGCATGCAGTATAAATACACCTGGCTAAGGTGGGAACAACCATTCTCTCGCTTTACGATGGTGCAGTGCAGTGTTTGTCAGGGTGCGGTTTTGTCGAAAAAATTTTCAAAATTTAATAGGCTCAGTTTGAAAAAAACGGGTACAGTTAAACTTTGCGCCTGCACGGAACCAAGCGGTTCCGTACAGACGTCGCCGCAAACCGCCATTAAGGTTTTAAGTGACGTATTAATTGCTTCTAATTACGAAATTATTTCTCCAAGTAGTCAAGGTTCGAGCAAAATTTTAAAATCAGCTTTAAAGAAAGGTCAGAAAATAAAAAAAAACCGGCAAAATTTAATTTGGCGAAGTATGTCAAGTGTATGAATGAGGAGACTGATGTTCCTGTGGCAAAAATCCAAATGTTAGTTGGGTCTCCTCCTCATTTATCGCAAACGGAAATGTTTATGGAAACGTTCGATTTTGATGACATTCAATTGGAAAAGGTGGCTTCCGGCGACGGTGCGGCGCAAGAGTTTAGAGCCCTTGTAGATGGTTTGGAGATCGACTCCGGCTGTCGACCGACCAGTCGAATTTCGAAGCAGCCAACAATCCAACCCTTGGAAGATGTGACTGCAACACCGTCTGTAATTGTGCAGTCTCCGGTTTCGGGCAATGCAGCCGTCATTTCGTCTGCCACTGGGAGTAACGTAGTCGACACTGTGGTGTCGATTACGTCTACCCCTCAGGAGGAAGACATGGATGACATTTCATCATCCCAGCGTGCCGAACGTGAATACGTGTCTAATCGCAATGCAATAGATGCTAAAGCAGCCGATCTTCGCAGCGGTGAGCATTACATAAGGTATATTAGATATTAGATATTAGATATTATTTTTCTATCCATATATGTTATTTAACATTGAAGGTGTTCAGAACCTGCTTTTCCCAGTTTAATAGCTTATATTGTTATTAGCTCACTAGAAATTCGAGCCGCCAGCCTAGAAGCGACGATGCACGATGAGTACCTAAAAAGCATAGCCGCTTTACCTAAGATTCGCCACGGCCACAGCGCAACTAACATGGACATCTTTAAGAATGCTGCGTTAGCAAGGCTGGAGCTAATCCAAGATCTGTTAGCTGTGGAGAGTGCGATTCGTGCAAGACGTCAGGAGCTCGATAAAAAGGCTAAGTAACGAGTAGATAATCGTTTAACATATCATACACCCCTAACACAAATAACCTCCCCCCTATCCTCTCCAGGGTGTCCAAAGCGAATCCTCCCCGTTGTGACACCTGGGTATTCCGTTCGAGGTTTAATTTGTTAATCAGTGTTTGTAAATAAAGGTGTTCATTTCGTTTGTGGATAGTAAGCCTCGAGCTGGGTAGCTAATCGCGCAATTAGTATATTAACCGATTGCGCGAGACTAATTTGCCATTATGTTCAGGTGCACTGCTTGTGGAGAGTCCTTCACCAGAGCTGACAATTTGTTTCGCTATCGAAGAGATAGCTGTCGCCACGAGGTTGGCCACCCATCGACGAGTGGTAAGTGGAAACGTGTTGATTGCTGCTGATTATATCAATTGTGCGTTTCCTAAAGGTGACGCTATGGAGGCTTCGGTAGCAGCTGGTGAAGGACCGTCGGCGAGTAAACGCCCAAGACTTAATGACTCCAGCGGTGGTGAGTGTGTCTCTATTGTAGTGTTTCATGTTTTCTAACGTTTGGTTTAACAGAACAGCTCCCCAGGACGCAATACTGCGACGTGTGTGATGAAAATGTTCCTCGGACTTGTTTCGTTGGACACCTGAGGAGCAATCGTCACACGAGGCGGTGTGATGTCGTCCATCTGGGGAAAGGAGTGGTGGCCCTTCCAACCGCCTTCAAGTCCCGTGTTGCCAGCTACAGGGTGTCCACGGAAAATTATCATATAAGTGTTGTAGAATATATGACCGAACTGAAAGACAAAATTATAGGTCTTATAGAAGGGCAACTGACCAAATTAAACAGTATAAAATTCAATTTTGAACTTTTCGGGTATTTTATTTTGGAGACTCAAGATGTACAAGACGTCAAAAGTTTTAATACGACCAACGAGGTGGTCACTCGCGGTACAGACTTGAACGAATTATATGATAATTTAACGGGGATATTGGACCAGAAGGTGTCCGAATTTGAGGAACGCGATTCAGGTGTGTATTACAACTGTAATTCTTGTTAATGTTACTAACCGCAAAATGTTTACAGGGTGGATCTTGAAGCAGTTGCTGTACCTAGAATTAAATATAAATAAATTCAATCCGTTTCGGGCGTCTTCGTATATCCCGCTCCCGAAGCAGATTCAGTCCAAGAAAGCGATCGTGAACGTCCAAAACGTCGATGACGAGCGTTGTTTCGGGTGGGCGGTAACCTCGGCCATCTGCGAACCAGATGGACCGTCTAATCGAACGAGTTCGTATCCAGATTGCGGCGAGTTTTTAAATTTTAAGGACATTGAATTCCCTGTTAGATTGCGCGATATTTCTAAATTTGAAAAAAATAACCCTCAACTTTCTATAAATGTATACGCGTTGGAAAAGACTTTTCAAAACGATATTACCATATATGAAGTTGTGGGACCTCTGTACTATTCGCCACGTATAAAAAACGGACATATAAATTTGCTGCTTCTAACAGATGGCGAAGGTAATAACCACTACTGTTGGATCACCAATTTGTCTAGGTTAGTTTCGCGGCAAATAACGGCTAGGGAAAATGCAAAACATTTTTGTAATGGTTGTCTAAATTACTTTCGCACCGATGCCCATCTGGAGAACCATAAGCTTTTTGACTGTAATCATGTGTGCACAAAGTTGCCTACGACAGAGCCGATCACGGATAAGTGTGGGGAGGTGAGGCCCCAGAACATTCTTAAATTTGATAATTATCATAAGCAATTGAAACTGCCCTATGTTTGCTACGCAGATTTCGAGACCGTTTTATCACCTGTCGATGGTGGGGATCAGGAGCCGGATCGCGAAAGACCATATACGATCAAAACGTGCGAGCACAAACCGTATTCTTTCGCGTATTATTTGAAATGTTCTTTTGATGATACTCTATCCAAATTCGAAATTTATAGGGGCGAGGATGCTGTGGACGTGTTTGTTGAGCGTCTAGACAGAGACGTTCGCGCCTTATATTCCAACAGTTTAAAGCATGTTGTACCCCTCAAGCCTCTGGCTCCGCAAGAAATTCAAAATTTTAAGGATGCTGCTTCATGTCATATTTGCAATCGTCCTTTTGGAGAGGGGGACGTAAAGGTTCGCGATCACGACCATTTGACCGGAGAATATCGGGGAGCTGCTCATTCCAATTGCAATCTGAATTATAAACTTCCAAATTTTATTCCCGTATTTTTTCACAATTTAAATTACGATTCCCACCTTTTTGTCAAACAGTTAGCTCAAAATAACGAGGAGCTTGATGTCATTCCGGAAAATAAGGAAAAATATATTTCATTTGGTAAACGTCTTTGGGTAGATGAAGTCGTTGTTGACGGAAAACGAAAAAACGTTTATATGCAAATTCGATTTTTAGATAGTTACAGATTTTTAAGTGCTTCTTTAGCATCGCTGGCCGCCACATTATCAGATGATCAGTGTGTTGAAAGTGATGAGACAGAAAGGTGTGTTTCCCTATTCGTATCTGGATTCATTTACAAAATTAGACGAGCCGGCGTTGCCCACAATCGCTCAGTTTTATGATCATTTAACCGAGACGCATATTACTGAGGTCGATTACGAACGCGCCGTTAAGGTCTGGAAAACTTTCGAATGTCAAACGTTGGGCGACTATTCCGATGTTTACCTCAAATGTGACGTGTTTATATTGGCAGACGTTTTCGAAAACTTTCGAAATTTTTATTTAAATCAATATAATTTAGATCCGGCGCAGTACTTCACCGCCCCCGGTTTAAGTTGGGACGCCATGTTAAAATATACGGGGGTTGAGTTGGAGCTGTTGACGGATATGGATATGTTTCACTTTTTTAGAAAGGGTATTCGTGGAGGAGTCAGTACTTGCGTCGGGCGAAAGGCTATTGCCAACAATAAATTTGCGGGTAACTATGACGCTTTCAAACCCACTTCTTTTATTGTTTATTTGGATGCCACGAATTTGTATGCTCATAGTATGAGGCAGTTTCTACCGCAAGGTGGTTTTGTTTGGTTGACTGACGACGAAATTGATAGTTTTGACGTATTTAAAATTGTGGACGACTCAGATACTGGGTACGTGTTGGAAGTTGACTTGCGGTACCCCAAAAATTTACATGACGATCACAATGACTTTCCCTTTTGCCCCGAGCTATTGGTGCCTCCACAGGGAAAATTTAAAAATGCAAAATTAATTCCAAATTTGTATGACAAACACAATTATATTATTCACTACAGAAATTTGAGGCAATGCTTAGAGGCTGGTTTGATTTTGGTTAAAACACATAAAATACTTAAGTTTAGACAATCTCCTTGGCTCAGATCCTACATCGATTTAAACACAAAATTACGTAACAAGTCTGACAATGAATTTCATCGAAATTCATTCAAACTAGCTAACAATAGCGTCTTTGGTAAAACCATGGAAAACGTGGACAAAAGGGTTCTTGTAAAGTTAATTAGTCATTGGGAGAAAATTGGTAATAGAATGGGGGCAGAAGCTTTGATATCGAAACCTAACTTTAAAGATAGAATTCGGTTTGGGGAAAATTTAATAGCAGTGGAAATGAACAGAACATCGGTTTTATATAACAAACCCATTTATGTTGGTTTCTCAGTTTTAGATCTTTCGAAAACGGTAATGTACGATTTTTATTACAAATTTTTGAAGCATAAATACGGCCGTAATGTGTCTCTACTCTATTCGGACACGGACTCATTCATCCTGGAAATTTTTACTGAAAATTTTTACGCCGACATGCAAGAGCACCTTGATCTCTTTGATACATCAAATTACAAGAATGGTCTGCACGGAATTTCGAGAACCAAGTCCGTTGTTGGCAAATTTAAGGATGAGTACGCGGGGGTGGCTGTGTGTAGCTATTACGGGGTCGGTGCAAAAACATACTGTGTAAACGCTGTTGGTAAAGAAGACAAAAAGGCGAAGGGAGTTAGAAAGAGTGCTGTTCGGAATCACCTCACCACCGAAATTTATAAATCTGTAGTCGAAAACAAGAGGGAAGTTGTATTTTGTCAGATGTATGTGTTTCGTTCCCGTTTACACACTATGTACACCGAATTAATGAATAAGGTTGCGCTTTCTTCCCGAGATGATAAACGCTTCCTTATTCCTAATACTACCAAAACCTTAGCGTGGGGTCACCGTGACACAGATGATTACAGTCGTCTAGACAACTTGCTGCGCATTGCCGAAACGATGGTGTAGCAATATGTTCGCGGAACAGTATTCGTTATTACTTAACAGCAGAGGTCTTACACGGCTTTTTTGTACTTTGTAGGTTTAGTTATTGTATATAGCAATTATAGCATCCTGGAAATTTTTACTGAAAATTTTTACGCCGACATGCAAGAGCACCTTGATCTCTTTGATACATCAAATTACAAGAATGGTCTGCACGGAATTTCGAGAACCAAGTCCGTTGTTGGCAAATTTAAGGATGAGTACGCGGGGGTGGCTGTGTGTAGCTATTACGGGGTCGATACAAAAACATACTGTGTAAACGCTGTTGGTAAAGAAGACAAAAAGGCGAAGGGAGTTAGAAAGAGTGCTGTTCGGAATCACCTCACCACCGAAATTTATAAATCTGTAGTCGAAAACAAGAGGGAAGTTGTATTTTGTCAGATGTATGTGTTTCGTTTCCATTTACACACTATGTACACCGAATTAATGAATAAGGTTGCGCTTTCTTCGCGAGATGATAAACGCTTTCTTATTCCTAATACTACCAAAACCTTAGCGTGGGGTCACCGTGATATAGATGTTTACAGTCGTCTAGACAACTTGCTGCGCATTGCCGAAATGATGACGTAGCAATATGTTCGCGGAACAGTATTCGTTATTACTTAACAGCAGAGGTCCTACACGGCAGGAGCTTTCTTGTACTTTGTAGGTTTAGTTATTGTATATAGCAATTATAGTATAGGTTAAGAACACTAGCTTGTATGATAGAGGTAGTAAGTTAAATTTTACAAAAAATCTGATTGTTTGGGTCCGCATTACTAAGTATATTTGTTATTTAACACTGTAGTCACTCATGTTCAGCATTTACAATAATAAATTACTGTAAAACATAAAAAGTTTTTATTTAAAGAAAATAAATGGTAGTAAAACAAAAAAGTGTTTTATTGAAAGAGTTCTATAGAATCATAATAAGTTATACAACATTGTTTTTGGATATCCAGGAATTGTGACGATTATCGAATCCCAACCACTTTACGTAAAGCTGATCACCCTTCTTCTTCAACACCTTTTCTACCAGGTATACGTCAGAGTGTTTGGTTTTCTGTAATTCGTGCTCGTAAAATCCACCTTTGATTTCTTGCCCTTCCTGATCGGTGAGTCTGTAGGTGGTAGGATTTGTAAGTCGCACTGTGGCTATTTTGAATATTTCGTTGCTCCAGCTGGGTGTGTAGCCTTTGCTAAATATCGAGCGATATTTACTAATGCGTACAGAATCTCCTTTATGAAACTTTTGAGGTGTCGGATCTACAGTTTTTGTGTGGCTGTACACGGTGTGTAACAGACGTTTGGCATTTTTAAGATTAACTTCAGCCGGCTTCATACCTGTTGTGCTATGCCTGGTTGTGTTATATTTGCTTAAAAGTTGGGGCAGAATGTCCAACCATTTGTAGAACCCTTGCAAACTAAACTGCTTCCACATCATGTTCTTAAGGGTGCGGTTACATCTTTCTATGATGCTGCTTTTCATAGTTGAATACGTGCTGTAATGATTTATCTTGTAACGTCGCATCAATGCTTGAAAATCGCTGTTATAAAATTCTTTTCCCAAATCGGTTTGTACGTTTTTTGGAGATACCTTCATATTAGCAAGAACTTTTCGCATAGCTGCTGCTACATCTTTTCCCGTTTTCCGTTTTACCGGGAGAGCCCACAAGTATTTAGAAAACGCATTAATAACAGCTAAAATGTATCGATAACCTTTATTGCTTCGTGCATATGGTTGCATCTCCACCAAATCCGCTTGTAGTAAATCATGCAATCCTTTGAGAATCACCCGTCGTCTCTTGAAATTTCTTCGCGCTGGTTTGTGAAGTTCTGCAACTAGATCCTCCTTAGGACTCATTGCCGAATGTTGCTGTATCGACTGCTATGGGACATTTAAGCAGCAGTTGCACGTATAACTTAGTGTTTATGGATTCGAATTTCAGTTTATCTCCTCGCCGCAATGTCTTACCGACAAGCGTGTCGTGTTTGATGCCGTTGATGTGTGATACTACCAAAGGTCCGTTGACTTGAACACTTATGATCTCACCGATCGTTAAAGGAAAAATGTACTCATTATTACCGAAAATTTTGGAATATCCGCTTTCATCATAACCACGCCCCACTAGCAGCAGTGGTACTTCTATATGGAGTCGGTTTACATTTTGAACTTTCATAAAGATATGTTTGTGATGAGAACCGTAGCGCGCGCTATGGTAGTGGCGTCCAAATTTGTCTATGGGCATTACTCTGTCGTCTAACACCTTCTGATCGTAATTAAATAGGTACTCTGCTTTTGTAGTCGCCTTAGTGAATTATTTTTGCTTTTCGTAGAGCTTGGGTGATGCTTAAGATTTCGTTGGAATGGCCGGTGTGCCCCGCTACCTGAGATGCTAGTAATATGCGCAGACGATCCACTAATGAATTTGGATCTTTCCAAGGAACAAATTCCACTTTTTTATTGGTTACTGTTAATAACCCCCTTCCGGTACGCTGCACTCTCGATGCGGCTCTGGTAGGTTGTCTAACGCCGGAAGATGTACTCAGGGGGCGTACTACTTTTATATATTTCGAGCCGGCGTTACCGCTTATCCCTTGGGTTGGATCGTAGTTCTTACGATTTGCGGCGGACCGGTTCACTATGTCTTGGTAATTGTCAAGATCTTTGGTTGTATAAGTCAACGGTTTTTTTTTTAACATTAATTCGTAAAAGCCGGGGGTGCCTTTGTATACTATTCTATTGCCATGATCTGTAATAACCATGTCCTGACCCTCAAAAGTAAGCTGTTTATTTCCAATTGCAAATTTATCAGTGTCTATGTCCCATCGAACTCCATAGTGGAGATCGTACTTGCTCTCTGTATCTCGTATCATTCCCTCGATATATTTTCTAGCTAACCCTGAGAACTGTTCCAGGTATTCCCCTAGAACTTCCGGTTCCATCATTTGTCGCACGGTTTCCCTAGCCTCTGCTACCGAAGTTTCAATTGCCGCTTCTTCTTGAGCCTCCACCTGTTGCTCCTCATCCGGTAAACTCTCATACAATATTTCTCTGTCAAGAAATCTAGGTGTGGATGTTACCAACGTCGAAGTCGACGGTCCGGGAATGGCAATGTCGGGGGTTGACGCTCGTACGGGGGTTTTACCATTTCTCGGACGGGGTAGGATAGATGGTGTGGACACTCGTCGTTTGATGGTTCTCTGCATGGGTTCTACTTCTAGCTGTATTGTTTGACCGCCTTCTTGCTTGATGGATGTTAGCAATTCCGTGAGTGGCTGGGAAATTGGTTTAAATTGCTCCGCAAGACCCGTCCGCGATTCGGCGATATCTGCTTTCAAAGTTTCATATTTCCGCCTGACAGCCTTTCTAGCTTTAATAAGATCGCTTACTAACCGTTTGTCCATGTTGCTATTACTCTCGTTGTTCGCAGACTAATAATTTGTACAGCAGTGGTCCATGCCTATATAGTGAAATAACTGTCAAACCCTTTTCTATAACGACCGGCGTTGATTTCGCTTTCTTTGTCGATAACTAAAAATCCATGATCTTTGATCCAACAGTGGGAACATAAGTTTTTAAACTTTTCGAATGACATGTCTGTGTTTACATGATCATCGTAAATGTGTTTAAGATTGGTGTGGTCTTGCCGGAATACGATTATGATATTCGCATTATCTCGTACCAGTTGTTTCGGGATTGATGAGTAAGTCTGACAGAGGTAAAAACAATCTATATTTCGATGACGTCCGAAACTAAAATAATCTCTAATTATGCTTTGAGTGTCGCATGCCACATCATCAAACACAATAACAGAATTTTCTTTCGCCTCGTGTGGTTTGATAACCTCACACCCCTCGCTGAATTCGTAGAATCCGATTTCTTTTAGTGACTTCAGAAGTATCTTCAGAAATTTGTATTTAGGTTGGTCAAGGGTTTTGGAATACAAATACAAGTTGTGAAACCGCACCCCATTGCGGTGCACCAAAAGACTGATCATCGCATTGGTTTTCCCAGAGCCGGAAGGACCAATGATCAAACCCCTTTTACATCCTATACCCAGTAAAGTGCCGTGTCGTCTGAACCTCTGTGACATGGAATTTACTGTATGATTTACTACCGGCAGCGAACATTTTTGTTTCACAAGTTTGACGTTCTTCATCGTTTTCGGACGGGGGCGAACTAGCTTCTAACCGCGCTGTGCTAAGTATATATCTACCCCTTTGAGCTTCACATCGTCAGTCGCTCTTCGACGAGCGTTTCTTTAAGATGAGTTATACTAGACGTAAAACTCGTAGTCGTCGTCGAATCGTAAGACGGAAAGGTCGCGGTTTGTTGAACACCCTTATTGACAAGTTGCCTTTCGAATTACATATACCAGGTTACAAGTTTTGCGGACCTGGCACTCGTTTAAACAAACGACTTTCTCGAGGTGATCGAGGAAGAAACCCTCTGGCCGAGGCTTGCAAGCAACACGACATCGCATACTCACAATCCAGCAATCTTTCGACACGTCACGCGGCGGATAAAGTTCTTGCACAGAAAGCTTGGGAACGCGTTAAAGCAAAAGACTCTACTCTTGGAGAAAGAGCGGCAGCTCTTGCTGTTACAGGGATTATGAAAGGGAAAACCAAACTCGGCATGGGAGTCTCCCGGAAACGGAAGCGTACAGAACCCATTGCTGCTATGGAAACACCCCGGAAACGAAGACGTACACTACCTATTGCCGCGCAAAAATTTGGTACGGGGGTATCTAGAAAACGGAAGCGTACACTACCCACTGCTGGTGTGACGGTCCCCCGAAAACGAAGGCGTACATTACCTATTGCCGCACAAAAATTTGGTACGGGAGTATCTAGAAAACGGAAGCGTACACAACCCACTGTTGGTGTGAGAGTCTCCCGGAAACGAAAGCGTGCACTACCTATTGCCGGTATTGCGCAAAAATTTGGTACGGGGGTATCTAGAAAACGGAAGCGTACAAGGTGTAGTAGGCGTAAACGTATTGGAGGCGCGGTCGTTTTTAAATCGCGAAGGAAACGCCGAATTCGTTCTAGAGTAGTACCTGTTCCCAAGAGAGGAGGTATATTGCCGCTTGTACCCATACTTGCTGCATTAGGAGCATTGGGGTCTCTCGGAGGCGGTGCTGCAGCAGTCGCTAAAGCGGTTGGCGACTCAAAGGCTTCTAAAAAGGATCTCCAGGAAAAAGAGCGACATAACAAAGCTATGGAATCCATTGCTCGAAGAAAAGGGCTATATCTACGACCGTATCAGTCAAAAAACTACCGTTGAAGCTACCACGCCGAGCGTTGACGAACATCGATATTGCACAGTACGTTAAACGCTTAGAAATTCCCCATTTTAGGGGGATATTTATGCGAGATGCCCTACCTGACAAAATTCGTCAACGAGAATGTGGTGTTACTAACTTAGACGATGATGTTGGACCTGGCACACATTGGACAGCCTACGTTAAAGCTGATCGATTTGTTCTGTATTTCGATAGCATAGGTCGCTTACAACCTCCTCCCGAATTAGTAAACTACTTTCGCAGCGATGGTAGCAACAACACAATTATGTACAACTCTAATAGATATCAAAAACTCGCATCATACACATGTGGACATTTGTGTCTCAAATTCTTATATAACTTTGCGAAACCGCTTTTGTCGTCAGTTTAAGTGCCGCGCTTCATCATGTCCAGTATATTCACTCTTACGGGAAATTCATCTGTTCTTACTGCAAATTTTGACCCTCCCATTTTCTTAGACGATGGTAGCGAATACGTCTTGGGATTGTTAAGTTTCGAAACCTACTATACTATTCCAAACGTTAGACCTCCCAACAATGAATTTCATCTTGTTGGAGAACCTCCTATTATTATACCGGAGGGAGCATATGAAATTACCGACATTGCTGAATTTTTACATAACCAACTCGATTCTGATGTGGGTGTTAAACAGGTACTGCTACGTGGAAACAACAGCACCTTAAAAACCGAAATAAAGTCCACCGTTCCAATCGACTTTCAAAGCGACAATACTATCCGGGACATGTTAGGCTTTGAGAAAAAAGTTTATGCTGCAGATAGGTGGCACACAGCTGAACATGTTACGAAAATTTTGAACATCAACTCGATTCTTATTCATTGCAACATCTCCGTTGATTCATATAAAAATGGTAAGCCCGGCCATATCATTCACCAATTCTTCCCCATAGTACCACCCGGGTACAAAATAGTGGAAACCCCTAACCCTGTCATCTATCTACCGATCAGCACGAAACAGATCACTAACTTATAATGGTGAGGCACTAATACCCCATGAAGGAGCTTGGCCTGCAAGGCGGAAGGTTAGAGCTTCCGTATCCTCGCTCTCACACCCGACTGTCGCGTGTCAAATTCATGACACGTGTTGATGTGGTGAGAGATCACTAACTTAACTATTAAAATACTAGACCAATCGGATAATCCTGTCAGTTTTAGTAAGGAGACCGTTACGGTAACATTACATTTAAAGAAACTGTAATGGGTTTTCGATTCACCACTCCGTATCACCCCTGCTTTACTTCCTATAAGAATCGTCGCCCACACCCTAGTAAGATCAGTACGGCTTCGTCCACCACGCAGCTAACTAAAGCAAACAGAGACTTCTTGCCGTCCTTAGGCTTTACAATAGTGTAATGAGTATTTTAAATATTGGAGAGCGAGTCCTCGTCGACACTTCTATCATTAGCAATCAATTGCACACACATCAACCGTATACAAACCGTTTTGACTATAACGATGAAATTCGAATTCTAATTCCCGAAGATATGTCAACTCTTCCCGGCCTGAGCTATCTGTACCTAGAGGGAAAGTTGCGGAAGGAAAACGGTGAAGTTACAACGGCTAAATTCCTTAACAATGGTTTGGCTCACTTATTTAGCGAAATCCGATACGAAATCAATGGCGTCGTTGTCGACTCTGTCACCAAACCTGGTATTACGTCTACTCTTAAGGGATATGTGTCCTACAGTTCCGCTGACGTTAAAAAGCTTCAAAATGCAGGTTGGTTTGCCGGCGGCGATCCTCCCATTACCGATCAGGAAGGTAACTTTAGTGCCTGCATACCGTTGAGAATGCTGTTAGGATTCGCCGAAGATTATGGTAAAGTAATACTTAACATCCGACAAGAACTCGTATTAATTCGCAGCAATACCGATGCCGACGCCGTATTCAGTGCTACCGTAGGGGAGACGGCTAAAGTTACGATTGACAAACTATATTGGAAGGTTCCTCATATCACTCCAGGTCTTGCTCAAGAATTAGCCCTGACCAAATACATCGATAAAAATATTGACACTCAAGTCGTATTTCGCAGTTGGCAGCTTCATATCATACCCGGTGTTCATGCTGTGACTCAACATTCTCACGCTATCGCTACAAGCACAAAATTACAAACCCCCAGATATGTCATGGTAGGGTTTCAATCAGGTCGTTCGGGGCTAATCGCTAAAGACAATGCTAATTTCGATAAAATTGGTCTTACTAATTTCCGAGTTTATCTGAACACCGAACGATTCCCATACGACAATTTACATAACAATTATGCACTCAATCATTACGCAACATTATACGACATGTATTCCAAGTTTCAATCATCTTATTATAGCAAAATCGATGAGCCCTTCTTCTCCCGCCATGACTTTGCAGACAAGGCGCCCATTGTTGTAATCGATTGTTCCCATCAAAAAAACTACCTTCATGCAAACGCTGTCGTTTTTCGTGTTGAATTTGAAACTTCCGCTAACGTACCAGCCAACACAACTGCGTATTGTCTCGTTCTTCACGATCGGGTTTTTACTTACAACGCATTGTCAAAAGCAGTTCTTCTTCTTCATCACGACGTCTTGACAGACGTTTTGTGACCCATAAATTTTGAGTTTGTGAGCTTGTTGGTATCAGTTTGTTTCCATGTTTCGAATTACTCGTCTAGTTGTGGTATACCATCTATTGCGGTTGTTTGCAAGATGTACAGCTTCACCAAAATTGGTTTGTAAGAGGTCTTTGGTCGTGTCGATCCAGCGCTTTGGAGAACGTCCTCTCCGTCTTTTGCCATCGGGTTTGCCTTGAATAATTAATTTCTCCATATTATCCGCCCTTCTATTGATATGGCCAAAGAATGATAAAATGCGCAAATAGACAGTACTGGACAGTCGTTTAGCAGGTGAAATTTCACGGAGTATTGAAGCATTGGTACGACGCGCCGTCCAAGGGATTCGCAGCATGCGTCTCCAAACCCACATTTCAAATGCATCAATGCGACGTCTATCTGCTTCTCTGATGGTCCATGTCTCTGCTGCATATATGAATACAGAAAACACCAAGGAATTGACCAGGCGGATTTTGGTAGATTTAGTGACATTTCGGTCACGCCATATTTTGTTAAGCTGGGCCATTGCTGTTCTAGCCAGCTGTATGCGACGACGAATTTCAATTTCGCAATTTCCGGTATTGTCAATCATTGTACCGAGGTATAGTATTTTTTGGACCACCTCACATTGGCCGATCTGATGGGTGTTCGGTCTGTTATTGTTTGCCCGATCTACTATCATTACTTTTGTTTTATTAAAGTTAATACTTAAACCGTAAAGACCACTAACTACTTGTAGCCGCTGTAGTAAGCTGATGAGTTCATCTTCGCTGCCCGCTATCAAGGTTATGTCGTCAGCAAACCTAAGATTATTGATTTTTGTTCCGCCTATAGTTACGCCACCCTGCCAGCCTTCCAAAACTAGACGCATTATGTACTCACTATATATGTTGAAGAGCATCGGTGATAGTACACATCCTTGCCTCACACCTTTGTGTACGGTGCATCTATCAGATGTAATGTTAGAAATTTTTATCTTTGCAGAGTTTTCATTATACAAACGTTGTATCATGACGGATAGATGTGTTGGTGTACCCATTTCTTCAAGTATACTCCAAAGCTTGTTCCATATAACATTGTCGAATGCTTTGGAATAATCGACAAAGCAAAGGTACAAAGGCACATAGTACTCTCTTGATTTTTCTATCAGCTGGCGAAGGTTCATAATCTGTTCTCTAGTGCCTCGCCCTTTCACAAAACCAGCCTGCTCAGGAGATATTTGCCATGTTAGAAATGGTTCGAGACGACTTTTTAAAATGTAGAGCATTATTTTGCTGGCATGTGATATCAATGCTAGAAGGCGGTAATTGTCACAATTGTTGGGAGATCCCTTTTTATGCAATGGAACGAATACCGATGTCTTCCAATCCGGTCTAGGACATTTGGGCGCGGCCGTTTTGGCGCGGCCATCTGGGCGCGGCCGTTTGGACGCGAGGACACTTGGGCGCGAGACACTTGAGCGCGAGACACTTGGGCGCGAGAAAGGGTCAACGTTGGGATTTAGGAACACATTAAGTGTGAATCATTTAAATTTGGCATAAATGAACAAATATTTATTAAATCATTATTTATCCTGAGAAGTTAATGTAATTAATCAAACAATATTAAAAGAATAATCCAATTATTTATTGAAACCTCTATGAGATTAATTTTAAATAAGGCGGTAGTACCTATATTAGATAAATTTTGAAATAAATCCGAATCGAAATAAAGAAGGTAGTATATTTAGATAAGTTTTGAAATAATTCTGAATACATAAAAAGGCAGTATGTTAGATATGAAATAATAATTCTGAATTGAAATAAAGATGGAAATAGATTATATGTATATACTTAAGTGTTGAAAATAATTTTAAATAGAAATACATTTATTGTACTGGTAAATGAATAATACTATGCTATATTTAATCGATTGATGCTTCAAATGTTTAATATGTTTCTAATATGTGTTCTGTTTGGACCGAAACTAGTCGACATCGAGTTTTGTTTATAATGATAATACTTAACAATAAACTGTTAAATTTTAAAGTAATCAATTATTATTTTTGTTATGTTATGAACCGACTAACTGAAGATAAGAGCAGAAATAAGAATGATAGTAAATAATAATATAAAAAGATTAATTTTAATAATCAAAATTTCTTCTTGCCATTTTTACCATTATAATACATATTATTCTAATTATTTTAAAATATAAACAAGAAGCATCTACGCATTCATTTCATAATTGTACGAAATGCCTCATAAAAATTTTACAATGTTCCTATTGTTTGCGCCGTCTACATGATTATATTGATTATTATAATCTTCAACCAAATTTTTTATTCTTCTATCAGCCTGGATAATTTTTTTTTTTTTTTGAGTTGGTTTATTTCCCGCAAGTAACTGTTCATAAGCAACATATCTTCCTCGTTGAACAGTTTTCAGGCTGTCGATGAATCTCCAAATCGTTGGATGGTTCATTGATAGCTCTGTTTGTACCCAAACTCTATTCATGTATTCTTTGTTACTTATTATTTTAATGTAATAATCTCCGCAAAAGATTTGTTAGTATTTACCGGAAAGTTAAAATTTGTAACTTGTTTTCGTCAAACCTACTTGTATTAATAAAATTCTAATTTTCGACAATTAATATTTCTATACAAAATTTTTGCCACCCGCCACCTCCTTGGATGTGCTTTAGGTAATTTTCGTTATTTAAAATAAGACCTATTAAGAGTAAAGCTAGCTAATACTAATACACTTTAATTAATTTCTTCGCGCCCAAATGTCTCGCGCCCAAGTGGCCCTGCGCCCAAGTGTCTTCGCGCCCAAACGGCTGCGCCCGAACGGCCGCGCCCAAACGGCCGCGCCCAAATGTCCGGCTCCGCTTCCAATCATCAGGCCATAATCCAGTTTTCCAGATTTGCTGACATATTCGATGAATAATTGATGTACCATCATCCCCTAGTAGTTTAATAGCTTCAGATGTAATCAAATCAGCACCTACTGCTTTGCCTGGCTTCAGTCTTTTAATAGCGGCTTTTACTTCAGACAAAAGTATATCCGGCTCTGATTCGTACTTTATAACATTATTCCATGGAGTAAACTGTTCACCAGCATAAAGTTCTTCGCAATACTGCCTCCAAACCTCTACGACCTCATCAATATCGGTAATTACAGTGCCATTCTGATCCTTGATTGACCACGTTTGAGATTTAAATTTACCGGTGATAAATCTCACTTTTTGAAACAGGTCTTTTGTGTTGTTTTGATCCGCATGCAATTCCAGTTCTTTACATATGTCTTGTAGATATGTGTTCTTGTCTCTTCTGCAACCGGTTTGGATCTCCCTTGTG
The DNA here is from genome assembly GCA_940337035.1 of Agriotes lineatus. NCBI lineage: Eukaryota > Metazoa > Arthropoda > Insecta > Coleoptera > Elateridae > Agriotes > Agriotes lineatus. The sequence goes on from CALNHX010002695.1 coordinate 21,308, forward strand.
AGACTGTTATAGGCCTCATTTTTGGCAGCTGTATTTATGCCGTAGATTTTTAGTTTTTTCCGGTTTTCAATTAGGCTGAAAGTTGTTGCGCTTATCCACGGCTTTTTAGAATACATATTAGTATTTTGAGTGTGACCTAGAGTGTCAATTGTTGTTGTTTGTTGGGGAAGCCAAGCCAAAGGCTTGTGTATTGTTTGGCTCCCCGTTTTGTATTAAATTTGTTACGAAAAGTATGTAATTTGTACCCAGTTGTGAGTTTTATTTATTTTCCATTATGCCGAGAATAGCTGTAATTAATTTGGCAGTGTTTCGGAGTGCAGTTCTAGAGTAGATTAGACTTGAAGCTTGGCGTATGTGTGATGGTCTTTCGATCTAAAATTGGACTAGTTTTGGAGCTGCGGGAAGCAGAAAACAGAATGCAGCGCCTATAGGAGGCCTTGTTTGTGGTCTTTAAGAAAATAGCAGCCGCCAAAATATCGCCAGGAGGCAGGTATAAGCTTGACGACTCTTTCAACCATGGCCGGTGCGAGGTTATACTTCGAGCTAGATTCGGCAGGACTGGGAGCTACGAAAATCGGACAGCATAGTGCAGCACCTGTGAAAGGCTTGGTTCGTCGTCTAAAGACAGGCAGGAGCAGCTGAAACCGTTCCAGGAAGCAGATACAAGCTTAGCGTCCTTTTGTGGAGACCTCTCCATAAGAAAAACAAATGCCAGTTGACGTGGGTTTACGCTTGAAAAACAAATTCCAGGTTAGCCAAACTTACTTGATTATTTGATATGCATTGTTATAATTTACCTAAGGTGAACTGATTGATTGTTATTATTTGTATTTATTTGTGTTCAAAATATGCTGAGTGTTCTGTGTTTTCAAACAGCTTTGTTTGCAGCAGTCAATATTTGAGGTTATCTGTCATTCGTTAGAATCGAGCATTTGCCATACAATGGTTAAATTCATATAAAGTGTAACAACCTAACCCTGCAGGTACGAGTCTCAATAGCTAGCCGGCGCCAAAGTTTTAATAAGTTGCTATTGAATAAAATATAAAAAGCAGCATACCTTAATTATAGTTAAAGCTTAATTAAATAAATATAATTTTAATTGGCCATAGAGAAAGGCAAAGTCAAATCAAACAAGCTTATGTTGTGTGGGTGCTCAATTATTTACTTATTTATTTAATTACATCATCATACAATATTTTGTTTTGTGTTTGAATAGTTTTTGTTTTGTTCATATGACGTTACCTTTTGGATTATTAAAATTAAATAGCATTGCTATATTTGGATTAAAACATCGATGGAATGTAGGTGAGTCATTAATTATAATTTTTTGATTAGTCATTGTTAAAAGTTAACAACCCCCCAAATACAATTATCATGAGCCCCACTGAGCGAATCACGTTCACACAAGACTCGAAGTGAGCTCATAGTGCTCCCTCCATAGCAGCATCCTTTGGTTGCCCAACTTGAGGATACTAGTCAAAGGAGTGCTGCGAATCCAGACCATCCCAGAACAAAAATCTCCCAACATGAGTCATCTTACCGTAGTAAATCCAGCATATTCACATAGGATGTGCTTTGCCATCTTGTCCTCAACGTTGCACCCTCGACAAGTTCGGTCGTTCAACTATGCATGTGTTGGTTCAGTTTGCAGTGCACAGAAAGTATTCCTACAAGTCACAGTTTATCTCGTGGAAACTTCGCGATGGGCTGCAATCCTGAGTGGTAGCGTTTGTCCATATTGAGCTATCTAGTCCAATGGCGGCAAACCTAAAAAATCGTGATTGTTCAGAGTCAATGAGGCAGCTCTACTGTTGTTAGCTATCCTAATGGTCTTATTACGGATGCCACGACGCTTCAGAATCGCGTTTGCACCTTGCACACTAGCTATTGCTTCCCCTAGGAAAACAGTGGTGTATTTGCCTAATGTTGTGCGTTCTTGAAGGTCCAGATCATCTCAAAACATACCTGCCTTTGTTGTTTTAGATCCATCCGTGAAAGTTGATGTATCAGGTTCAGTGCAGTTTTTGTCTTTGCGAAGTGAAATGCTTCGTAAAGATACATTTAGGCAACAGGCATTTACGGTTGTTCCCGGTAAACGCACTCTATAAACAACCTCTTTGAAAATTCTCTGATGTTTTCCTGCAATGCCTCTGTCGTTCTATAACCCCTTCACTAGCAACCTTACTGTCACCTCTTCCTAGAAGAAATGTTTCGTTCGCCATTGTTCAGTTAGTCTAAGTTAGTTTAAATGCAGTTTGCATTCAATTGCGTAGCACTCATTCATACTTATTATTAAGTCGGATAGTTATGTCATCCTCACACCCTAGAGTGTATATTTCAGATGCATTGAGTCGACCGAGAAGAATTTTCACTACTAAATTGCACAGTAACGGTGACAAAATGCCTTTTTGCTTACCATCTCTTCATCGTGATGATTCGAACACTAATATGTATAGTATAGCTCTGTACTGCATATATTGTAGAATTCACTTCCTAAGTGTGTTGCTTACTTCGCATTCACCAAGGGCTACTTATGTACTGTTAAAATTCGTTTTATCAAAAGCGTCCTCTCTGTCTGTGTGTTTATGGATACCGCTCCAATATGCGTATGCGAATGATGCATTTCAGTGCCGAAAGCGTTTGGGTTTTATAAAGTGCGTGAATCTCGGTTTGGTGCTTGAGGGGCTCGCGGGCAGAAGTGAACGCCGAGCAAGCAAATTTTGAAAATTGATCCAGCATTTTCTAAGAAACTATTAGAGCAGAGCAGCGTTGCCATAGCTGCTGTTAACTTCGCGAAAAGCATCAAAGTTTTACAGACATTGCAGTTCGAGCCCAGGTAGCCAACAGAGAAAACGTCTACGTTCACAAGTGATGCGATAGAAAAAGCATCGCCGTGGAGACTTGCATCAACGAAACCCGAACTTTGCAACTGGCATTAATTGGTCATCACTACAGATGGGTCACTTTCATACCGCATTTGGTCATTCAAGAGCTGCCATTTAAGCAGGATCCAAATGAATCATTGAAGGCCATACACTTTTTAGTGTTCAGTCTGTACTGCCTTGGAGCATATATGTAATAGACTGTCACCGCAAAGACGTCGTTAGAAGCAGCTATCGAAAAAATTTAATTTTGTTGTTCTGAACGCCAGCGCTGTGGCGTCTGCACAATGGGCTAATGTCATAAACGCGTCATAGAAACAGCTGTAGAAGAGTGAATTAATCATTGTAAATATAAATGCGTAGTAGAAACAGCTTTCTGCGCCCAGATTAGCATTACTGTTCGTTATATAAATGCAAAGTCGAAACAGCTATTCGCTTCGTAGTTTACTACTTAGTTCTATTATTAGATAGCGTTGCCTGTGAAAGAAAATATCGATTTGTTGTTAATTGGTTTATAAACAAATTGGCTTTTTATTTGAGTAGGTTTTTGGAGCTACTAATTATAAACGAGTCCTGGCTAATTTTTAGTTCATTACAACAAAGAACTCTTCCTAACCACTAGCTGAAGTATATGAATTAAGAGGGATCTCGTTGCTATTGAGCTAGCTGTCAATAAGAAAGACTAAAACTGATTTAAAAAAAGGAGGGGGTTCAAACCGCAGCATTACAAATTGGTGTCCAATCGGTGAGGCATAAATAAGCACAGGGACTTCCAAGCGACCATTCATTGTGGACAGGCGTATTTTGTGAAGTCAGTGCGTAGCTGTGTAATTACAAGACTGAACTAAACCTTAACGTACAGATAAGGTATTTATTAAACATAAGTCATTACTTACACCTCATTGGTATCAACTATCTGTAACCCCAATGTCACAAAGCAGCCACATCAAACAAACTACACTAATTTATCAAGAGAGCCAGATAACCTCATAAAATCCTAACAATAGCACAACATTTCAACACTTCCAACAAAAAATCAGTTTAAATAATGTAGATAAAACCATATCAACTAATATGGATGTTGACTTTTCACATCCTAGCGGAGAAAATAACAAAAGACCCTTTAGTAATCCACCCGCCGAAAATACAAATAAAAAATATGCCTTCGACAGCGAGGCACTTCTAAAATCAAACAAATATTATTTACCTAGCAGTAGCCAGAATATAGCAGAAAACATACATATTAGATTAAAACGCCAGCTACCACAAGACCTCAGTGACAGTGAAAACGACTAACGCTTACCTAATCACTTAAACTAACTAAATTTACTTAATTTATTATATCACTTTTATTTTATCCGCTAGTAACTTAGTATGCTCTATGTAAATTAAAATAGTTACAAAGGGGGCTGTTGTGCTGCTCTTATTCTAAATATGTATATCTGCCACTGTATTTCATTTTTTAACCTGATAAGACAATCATGTATGGTACTCAGTGTACCGAGCTGGTTATTAATAAAAAAATTATAATAAGCACAGAAAAAGACCATTTACGGATTTCCATTAATCTGTTTGCCTTCGGCTTATTTCTTTCTTAAGTCGTCGCATGCAGTACATACACCTACCAATAGACTGTTCCCTTTAGTCTGCTTTGCTTTGTCAATAGTTTGCCTAAGGTATAATTCAGCTTCTCAAGCTTATTGCACCAGGTCGTGCTAACGATGTTTTTGGAACTTCGCATTTTGCTAGTGATGATTACAACAAATTCTTTGTACATATTAATAGTAACAGCAAAGAGGCCTCCATCAAATTCATATTAGAAACAGAACAGATTTTTCTTGATACACTAGTCACACGAACAACAAATGCTTTTGAAACACTAGTATACTGTAATAAAACTAACATCAATATGTTTACATTTTATCTCTAACCATTACAAAAGCATTAAGGCATCTAATCAGTACAATCAAAATATAACGCAAGAACAGCCACTCCAAAGAAACACGTCCTGTTAGAAAACCATTAAAAACAATTAATACCGTAACTGAGAATAAAACATTCACGACACATACAGCAGAGGAGAGAAACTACTACTTTCAACCACTGTCTTACGTTGCACCTATTACGAGCACATTGGAATAGTACATTACAGAACTAGTTTAGAAAAGTGGTGTATTATTGAACGCGTATGGCTGGTTTGAGACGAGCTTTAGCGAGTACTTAAACACCCATGCGAGTTCACTAAAACCCCTTTTCTAACGCGTTTGGTATACAATGTTTTGCATTTCATATAGAGACGTGAAATATTAAATTTTTATATAAAACTGACATTAAATGTCAAAACATAACCACGCTGGACAGTACTCGTTTTTATGTACTGAAGCACAATAAACAGCTTCAGTTGATGTTCAATCAAGTGGTATTACTTTATAAAATTTAAGAAACTGTATTTTTAATATTTATACCGATTAGAAATAAATAATGTTCATGCTAAAAATCGTTGCTATGGTGTAATGAAAACAATATTTAAATGTAGAAATATAATTCATTACCATATGAAATGCGAAAAATTGTTTTGTTTTACTAGATAAAGGAAGATATAAGTATTACTTCTTCTAACAGAGCAAAACGTGCATAATAGGACGTAAATCTGAAAAACCGTATAATGAATACATCGGGCGCATAATTAAGCATGGGATAAATGAACATGAACGGAATATTAGACTTGGAAACACTAGCAAAGTAGCGTGAAGGTACGATCAACTAAAATATGATAATAGTAACAGCTACAAACTTATTCTCTAGGCAAATTTAATCGTGAAGCTGGCTATCCCTCGAACAACACGTGGAAACTTCCATTAACAACCGTTACAATTAACTACCGTCGAACCATCAGTCACGAAAGAGCAACAAACCATAACAACTTCAGGGTAATTATAGGAAGCATAATTAGCTCACTTTTAACTAATCTTTTCAAGAAGACTATAGCATAAAATCTTAAATAAATTTTACTCTAAACCACACATCAACTAAAATCGGTAGTTGTATCTAAACTAAACGTTCGTAAATGGCAGTATACTTAATTATCGCTTAAGCATGTTAAACTAAACTAAAAAGAGCACAATAACAATTTTGAAAGCAATTTTCAGTTTCATAAAATTTAGAGATGATGTGAGTGCGTTCCTGTTCAGTAATTTAAGAAGAAGAGAGCACTTAGAGTTTTCTATACATTTTAGATAGGTGGCGCATCTATCGAAAACCTTTAAAATGTTTGAGATTAGGCCACCAACCGAACTGCAAAACTAATTTTACTGATAAGCACTTAAGTGCCCTAATGTTAAGAAGAATTAAGTTGTCAAGGTAGACATTAATTGTTTCCTAGCACTTTCTCTAAAATGATATGGTGATTCATATTTGTGTTGTTAGGATAGCACCGCTCTGAGGAGAAACTATCACTTATTTGTAATCAAGTGAGACAATTGGTGTGTATCATTATTAAATATAGTTTTACAATGGTTCATAGTTCGTGTATTACGAAAAAACGAAATAAGGCTGCCAAAGCTAGGAATACTAACTTACCGTAAGCGAATGAAGGTGTTACGATCAATAACAAATTCTGATCATGATGTACCTACCAGAAGATGCTCATATTGAATGTTTTGCCAAGTAAGTACCTCTTAAAATTAAATAGAGCGCTTGCCATATCTCAGCGACCCTGCGCAGTGATCGAAATTCTCTAAATACGTCATAAGCAAGGCTACAGACCAACCTGAAAATATCATTGCGATTTTGCTGCGTTGGATATCGTTTGGTATTTTCGTGCTTTTAAGTTAGTTTTTGCGTTCTTTATCTACTTACTTTTCCGTTTATTATAAAAAACAGTTTTATCAAATAAACACGAAATATTGACACAGTTTATTTAAATTTCGTGCCTGCAAGCTAGCCTGATGTTTTTAGGTTGTACTGAAAACACCATTTGGGCGTCTCGCTCTACAGTTTTCTCCCTTGCTCCATTACGCATTTGTGGTCGCTGAGATATGGCAAGACCTCTACCTACATCCTTTTTATATTTAAGTTTCTAATTTGTTTAGAAATTAAAAGTTATTGCAAAATTACCTGCATGTTATCGGATATCCTTATTTGAGTAAATGAAAAATCAAAATAAGTTGATTGTATTTTACGGTATTTTGTAAAAAGTAGCTTATTCTTAAATTATTTAGTAGTAGTTTTTTCTAGAAACAATACTTATAATTGACACGGGATAATTCAACAGAATATTTAAAATTGTGTTCAAATTTGCCATTTATATTAAATCAATTAGAGTAAAATGTAGGCAAAAGTATTTATACTGAACTACAAATACTCGTACTTCTTGACTAAAGCACATTGAACTACAACTGTTTTAACGGCTTTAACCTTTGGACATGATTATTATTTGAAATAAATTTTTCTGTAATTCAGAAACCATTTGTGATATTTTTACTACATTTTATTATTTTCATTTACCTTCTCCACCTCCGAAAATCAGTTATAGCAGTTCTTGTTTCTTCAATGCACGGGCTTGAATTTTTTCCTAATTCGGTGTTAAAAAGCCTGACTTTTCCATATTTATTTCGGTTAAATATTGTGTAAATATTCAGTAGTAATTAATTGATTGTCACTGGGCGAAATTTAAAAAATACAAATATTTGATTGCAGAAAGTTGTCAAAGGGAAATAGTCAGTATAATTTATTGATGCTTGAATATATTTACTGAATAAATCAGACTATTTAAAATTACTGGAGGCAGTACCTAAATAATTTTGACTTTACAGTTTGCCGGAAGAAGAGCTTCCAGATCTATGTGTCGACAGCGAGAAACCCAGCAAACCCATACCTACGTTAAATGGCAACCGAATAGTTGACATTCAATATTTTATAAGTCAAATACTTAGTTTGACAGTAGATACATGATTTATCGTGTACCATGGGGAAAATGAATTTCGTTAAAGAAACTAGGATTGGTTTTCAATCTCACTTACATTACTACTGCGAAGTGTGTAATGTTGAAATTGTGTTAAAAAGTCACAACTGTAATAGCGACATCAATCAGTCCTCTATATGGGATGTCTCTGATATAGGTTTTTCTAAATCCGAAGAATTATTTTACTTCGACACGAAGTGTACGAAGTATTGAAATTCCCTCATATCGAAAACCACTCTTAGTCAAATATCTCTAAAATTCGTGCCAATCGACTAATGAATCTAGTATATCAAATCTCCGTCTCGGCTGTACGAATCTTTTGGTGAAGACCCCAGCCTACTAGATCTCTCCCCCGTATTGGGGGGTGCCTAAACGTGCTGTGCGGGGTATGTATGTTCGTATGTGTACACGATTCTCGTCACCAGAAACCTTCCTGAAGTCTTGGATCGTTTTCATACGATAGGTCCTCCGAAAATAAAGGCAACATCAACTTTTGAAGTATGGTCATCACCAAAAAAAATTTTTAGGGTTTTTTTTTTTTGATAAATAACTGGTGCATAACATTTCATTGTATTAGTAATGGTGAGTATCAAAGTATTTTTGGAAAGCACGGAAGGGCGCTTTTTTTGGGTGGGGGGTACCGTATATTTCAATATTAGATTTTCCGAAATTGAATAAAAAAATGTATAAGAAAGAAGTGGAAAATCTGCATACGATATGGGAAAAAATTTTATCTAAACAAATGTTCGAAAACGCCATGGAAGAAAAAAAACTAGTAATAGAAGAAGGTTGTATGGAACAAGAATTATCGTATATCACCGTTATAGTGGATGGAGATTGGGCCAAACGTTCATATGCACATAGTTACTCTTCCTTATCTGGGGTGGCATGTATAATAGGGCGAAGAACAAAAGAATAGTATATTGTACAACTAGTGTTGAAAATAGAACTTTTCACACGAGCGGGGGAGTTTGATGACCACGAGCCGAAGGCGAGTGTCATAAAGCCCCACAAGTGTGAAAAGTGATTTTCACACGTGTTGTACACTATATTTTTTCTACTACTGCAAGCCGCTGCCTAGATTTCAAATATACGGGCTTAAAAACAGCGTGCGACATCGATGTCGCACGCTGTTTTTGAGCGTGCGACAACGTTGTCGCACGCCGTTTGAAATGTAAGATTTTCAGAGTTAGTTAGAAGTGCTTTTTTGGCTATTTTCAGAGCAGTCGTAGAAAAAATATTATACTTAATATTAAAAATAAATTTTGCTACGCATGCGCTACAGATAAAGGGCCACAAAATGCTACAAAAATTACACAGTTTCTTCAACGGAGATGGAGCAGGCAATTATTGTCGAAGGATTCAATCGAAGCGTAAATGCCTATAGAATTAGGTATAAATATTTAATAGGTGAAGGAGATTCCAGTGTTTATACCCGAATAATAGAAAACGTCTCCTACGGTCGTTATACATAATAAAATTGGAATGTGCTAATCATGCTACGAGGGCATTTACTTCCAACTTATATAAATTGGTAAAAGGATTTCAGTTCGTTAATAAGAACAATAATTGCTCGCACTTCAAATATCAATAATTTAGTATTAGATTTAAAAAATTCACCATATCACATTTTTGGAAACCATCAAAATTGCAGAAAAGAAGTATGTACTAAGAAAAGTAATTCTAACGAAAATGAGATTGCTTTGTTGGAATCTGCGAAAGCTATTCAACCAAGTCATAAAAGTTTGCCACAATGTAGTAAGGAAAGCCGATAAATTAAAGAAAAACTAGCAGTCCAGTGAGACAAATGTCTCATTTAACGCGCCTTCAAACCTTGATCGGTTAGGCAACCACCCAGACCTGGAAGGTGTCAAAGTGGTTGCCTAACCGATCGAGGATTTAAGGCGCAGAGGGTCGCAGCTACGTTTGGCGGCCGAACCAGTTTTTATTTAATACGCGTTCTATTTGAAAAATGGTCTTTTTGTGATTTCTCGAAAACCGGAAGTGTCACGTGACTGAAATTTGGTTCCTGGCCTGATATGACTATTCCAAACATATAACTTTAATAACTTTTTACTTTCCCATACCCATAGGTATAGGGAAGTCTTGGAATCGTGAAAATTTTGGAAATCGAGATTTTCACAGAAATATCCGTTTTGGGCCTCTAGGAACCCAAAAAAGTGGTTTTTAAAAAATGTCTGTCTGTGTGTGGGTGTGTGGGTGTGTGGGTGTGTGGGTGGGTGACGCTCCTACAGCCGAAAGTATTGCTCCGATTTTGATGCGCTTTGGAATGCGGGGGTGTATCGAAAATTCATCGACAAAATAAGCTTTTCAAAGAAATCCGAAACCGGAAGCGGAAGTTACGCATGTTTCTTTGGTACGACTGTTTTCGTGATTAAAATTTTGAAAATTTTATCGCGGATAACGATAGAGGGTCATAAGACAAATCTGTTAGTTTTTTGCTGAACTCGCTATGTTTAAAATGAAGGGCGCTATGATTTTTTGAAAATTTTGAGTTTAACGCCCTAATACTCAAAAACGGATGAATCGATTCAATTGATTTTTGTTTTCTGAATAGTATATGAAGGCTAACATGAGGTGATATAAAAAGTGTTTTGAAAAATATTAAGGGGCCTAAATTACAAATTTTCAAAATTTTGGAAATTTTCTAAAAATCATTTCTCAAAAACTGCCCACAGGAATTTGTTTAAACTTCATACACTGATAGACCCCGACAAGGGCTATCGATCTATTTTTTAAAGAATCTCATGAATTATCTGTGGCGCCCTCTACGAAGCTTTGAAGTTTGAAAATTTAAACCCCTTTAATTAATAAACAAAACAAGATAGGTAGCTGGGGTTTTCACTGAATTGCTTAGGGCATAATGGAGCATATGAATATGCAAAAAAATATTACACTCGTGGATATATGTAAGCGCACCGGCCCCCTCCCCCCTTTATTTTTGAAAAATATTTTTTTTATTCTAACGGTTGTTATATTTTTGCGTCAAAGAATCTTTTTCCGCGAAAATAAAAAAATCGATTTTGTATGCCCTAGAAAATATAATTTCCAGGTACTTAGAAAATTTCACCTCGGTGCTACAGCCGTTTTGAGGAAAATAATACATAAACTAGCACAGTGGCGGCTTGTCCACTTGGCGCCATCTACAGAAGCTCGGTGGTCACGTTTTGAACTACACATTCTTTTATATTTACCCGCAATTTACGTGAAAGTGTAAACGCTTATCACGGTGAAGACGTGAGTCATCGAGTTGAAATTTTGATATGTTGTAAAGACTGTTGAATAAAGACGATATGAACAGTTTCGAGTATGGGAAAGTCCAAGGAGGTAGTCACGTCCACTTTTTTTCTCTATCTCTTACGGTTTGGCTGCTGAAACAGCGTCCCGGACAAAACAGCGTCCCGGACAAAACAGCGTCCCAGACAGACACGTCTATTAGATAAAGGATGTGACGACGAATTATGCTGAGCGATACATGTCCTGGATTGTTAAATTTACAGGGGGGAAAAGAGTTAATTTAGTGCAGAGAGGGTTATATAGAACTCGATGTATTGGGGCAAGATTGGCATTCAATTCTGGAGTTTCGTTTTATGGTCTGTCAACAACAAAAAATAAGTATTTTTTAAACAGATTTTGTATGAGAAGAATGAAAAGAAAAACATCAAGCTAGGCGAAATCCTCTGACGGCTTCACGTTTCGGAAGAATTTGTACACGTAATTACACTACTTATCCACATAATTTACTAAAAGCATTATTTTATAAAAATGGCGATTTGAAAACAAAGGTATGCAATATGGCACTAAAAATGAAGCCCAAACAATTATAGAGTTTGAACTGAAAGGTAAATGGTCAGTTAAAGAATGTGGATTATTTATTCATAAAGATTTCCCATTTCTAGGAGCAAGTCCTGACGGGGTAATTGAAAATAACGGACTTGTATAAGTTAAATATCTGTATTCTCTCAGAAACAGTAAAATTAAAGAATCTGTTGCAGAAAATAAAAACTTTTGAATTAAGTTAAACGCAGATGGTAAACTTTATATCAAAGAAAACTAACAGCATTATTATCAATTACTCAGGTAAATATATGCAATGTTGACTATTGTTATTTAGTGTTATATACAGATATTGACATTGAGTTTATAATAATTGAAAAAAATCAAATCTTTGGCAGAACAAAATGTTACCCAAGTTTTTGGGATGAATACCTACGTTTTGCCAGAATTAGCCGATCCAAGAATACCCAGAGGACTGAAGACTAGATTTAGTAATAATGATGAAAAACCAAAATTAAATTAAGTATAATAGCAATTTACAATGTTTATTAATAAGCAATTAGCAATACAGTTGATCACTAATGTATATACATTATATTAAAATAAATGTTTTGGGGTAAATAGCGTTTTATTTTCAAATACATATTTGCGAATGTACGTGTGGTTTCAGTAATAGTAAGTATATAAAGTTGTTTAATCAGGCTTTTCAAAAAGAAACTGCCGTTAAAGCAGGTGGAGTATCCATTTGTAGTTCATATTTTGTCTATTCCTGATTTTTCATGACGTTTTTAAAGTACTTAATAGAAAATTTCTACAATTTGTGTAAAACTGTATTCAAACGTTTTTTATGACTTTCACAGCAGTAGCCAATCGTCAAAAATAGTTATCTACTTTAATAGAAGAGAAGAAACGAAAACATTCATTATTTATTAATAGACAAATCTCAAGATGATTTGTCTAGCTACCAGAAATTTCAGTTACCAAATATACATAGTGGAAAAACGGTACAAAATGTAAATGATTGTATTTCCGATTATAATCACCCAATTCAACTAATTCTTCTATAAACGAAATGCATACACTTTAAAGACTGGAATAATCTTATTTGCAACCATACAACGCAACGGTTTAAATCGATTTTATTTCACTTTAATGAAAGCCATGCGAAAACGAGAGTTTTTAATGGGGTCAAATATAATGTACACCAAATTAAATCATACATCCCTAGCGCTGTTCACCAAAAAATGTAATGAACATCAAAAAAACTTAATGGAACCCGAATTATTATACTTCGGAAAATGGGAACAGCACCACTAAAATAGCTATGTTGCGTATTGTTTTACCATTGCTTACATTTTAAATTCCATATGTCTATCGATTTTACTAAATGTTCACCAAATTTAGAACGCTCAAGTTACGCGTCCGTGCTGTACATAATACATATTTGCGATATTAATTTATATTTAGTCTCTCGAAAAAACTACTTGTGCGTCAAATAATTATTCTGTTACTCCAAAAATGAAATAAACTCGCGCATCTCTCCTTGTCGCTTCCAGACAAACTTCTTGCAGGCTTCAGCTTTCAGCCACACGCTGTGCTTGGTAACTTTTAAAGTGAGTGTAACCAGTGTATTGCCGTATGAAAAGACTTAATAAGTTTAATTTTAATTTTTGTTTTGTGAATTTTGTGTTAGATTTTTATATAAATATCCAATTCCAAGAATTCTTCAGACTTATTTCTATGTCCCCATTTATAAACGAGACCTAATAAAACATGGTAGATTTTCTTATAAGTGATATTTAGGCTAACAAGAATTACCTATAAATCTGGGAATACTTTTAAAATTGAATGTGGTATAAAATATAGTAAACATTGTGTATTTTTGCTAAACAAATAGGTTTTTTAACTGCTAAATAATATAAGACCCTGACGAAAATTAAATATCTGGGTACCATGTTAGAATTAAATGTGGAATAAAGTTTGGTGAACATTTAGCATTTTTAGCCAACAAAAGTTATTTTTAGGAACAAATAATATAAGAGACTAGCATGATGTCAATATTTGGTTGTCGCTCTAAGATTATGTATTTTCTTAATTTTGGTGAGCATTTAGTATTTTTGGGAAGCGACAGTATTTTTTTGCACGAAAAGATTGGGTAAATTTGGTAGACTGTTAAATACCACCCGTTTTTAATAACGTCTCATCGCGTCGCTTTAATTTGAAATTAATCTCTAACAAAATTTTGAGGCAATGACTTTTGTTGCATTTTTTTGGTTGCTTGGTAAACGTCACTTCGTATCCATCATTTTAGTTTTTGTTGTTGATTAAACGAGGTCTTGAAGAAAATAATTATTGAGTTTTAGAATCAGCTGCCTTACAAGCGAATATCTTAGGCAATTGCGCAATGGGCAAGACGATAACTCATATTTTTAAATAGCATATTTACACATTACGTTGAAAATTATCATAATTTTAATTTTAACTCACCTAAAACATTGCAAAAAGAAAATATTTTAGAAAAACGCATTATATATGAAATGATTGAAATTAAAAAAAAAATACAAATTCTATTAATTACAAAACCGACATAGAAAATCTTCATTCCATTTACTATAATCTTCTCTAAATTTTTATTCTATAATTAACAAAAAAAAACGGTATCATTTAAATTACACTTAATATCAAGATATCTTTTACAATACAAATTTTTGTATCAAGTATTTGTATTTGTATTTTGTATTTATTTTATAAAGAATGAATGAAATTACATCAGAACATACATACACTGTAATAACAATACATCATCACATTCCAAAAAGAAAACAATATTAAAGAATACATTATTAAATACAGGAATGTCGATAATGTAAGCGCAGAAACAATAATACAGAAAAATAAAAAAGACAGATATGCCAGCTAAATGAAAGAAATGAAAACAATAATAAAAGAAAGGTATAGATAACAAATAATACATCAAAAGGCTCCCACCTAAGCATAATGCTTGTGCGCAGGAGCCTGTTGATGTTTGTAATATGACCAGTGCTTTCTATTAAATTTGATTATTATTAATAAATCAGTTTACCTGTTTAGTGGTTGATACTTATTGAATCGAAAATCATTAATTAGAAATTTATATTACGTAGGTACCTATTATTTAAGTAATTCTAGAAATTTAGTGATATCACATTCCAACAGATATTTTTTTAGTTTTTGTTTAAATTGCCTGTGGTTTCTTATTTCACTGAATGAGACTGGAAGCAGATTATAAAAGCGTGGTGCCAAGTATGTACTACAACGTGTTCCAATAGTTTTATTTGCTTTAGGTGTTATGACTTTTCCTTTGCTTTCATATCTTGTATTCAGACCATGATTAATTAATTGTTTTTTTATTTTATAATGAAAAAATGAAGTAATTGTCATTATGTACATTTGCCTGATATTACATACATTTGCCTCCCGATATAGCAGTTTAGTGCTATATCGATATGGTTTTTTAAGCATTATTCTTAGTATGATGTTCTGTGCAATTTTTAAATTATGTAACATATTCGAATACATCCCACCCCACGCAACAACCCCGTAGTGCAAGACAGACTGAACAAGGCCATGGTATATAATTTTTAAATGTTTGATGTCCAAAAATTCTCTAATCTTTTTAAATATATAGAAAAAATTTCTAATTCTTTTAACTAGCAGCTCTACGTGAAATTTCCATTTTAAATGATTATCTATGTAAATATAGTATTCCAACCAGAAATTGGAAAGCTATTTAAAATCAGGCCAGCATTGAGAACAGTTTGTCACTTCGTAGTTTAATTCATAAAATTACTGTTTGTCATTCAGTGACTCTTCGATAATAACCTTCAAATTTGACAGATGCAATGGGAAGTTTGGAACACATATACGTTTTTCAACATTTTCTATGCTACTATACGGTTTTAAAAACTCAACTAGCACCTACATAAATTTAACAAAACAGTTACATGTACAATTTGCAAATGAACTGTCATTACTTGAAAGCTGATTGACATTAGAATATTATTTACTGATTGTATAAACCCAACTTAGACCATGGCCAGCTTCATTCTACCCGCTGACGCGTGGTCGTGGCCATTCCAATTTGGAATTTAAATTTTTGACAGGTCCTCCCCTCAGAGCCCTCTTCGGGTGTATGTGTAACTACTATCCAAGCCAACACTGGTTTGATTCTATGCTTTTGTTATTACTTGTCATCACGGTGCCTGTCATTTATAATATGATAAACGGGTTAATGAGGTAATTAATTTATTATTGATGTTATCAGTTGTCAATATACAGTGGATATTGTGGAATAAATTGCAGATTTTTAAAAATTTACGCAAAAGTTTAGGTTAGGACTTTGTCAAGGGAAGTTAATACTCTAGTGTAATTGTTTATACTGCCGTATAATTTAGTGTAAGCTGAAAAAAACTTTAATAATTTAGGTAACATTTAATAAAATTATAAAGATTCGGTAGTCTCCTCTGTAACATATAAAGGAATGAAAATACACATGATTCCTTCCAGTCTAGGTCCGAAGGGTTTAGTTTAAACACGGCCACCTTGAGAAGAATGCAATCAAAGATCACATAATCTTACACCCGTATTCATAGTCGTTCGCCAGCGAATCGCCGCGCCGGCGACTCGCCGGAGTTTCGTTATGAATAGTATGTTGGCGGCACTGTACGTCTATGTCAAATTCGAGGTGATCAGGTTAGGTTTTCAGTCAGTTTTGACAGAAACTGACACAAAATCTAACCTGCTAACCTCGAATTTGACATAGACGTACAGTGCCGCCAACATACTATTCATAACGAAACTCTGGCGAGTCGCCGGCGATCCGCTGGCGAACGACTATGAATACGGGCGTTAGACTACCCAACGGTCTTGGAAGTGTGAAAGCGAAAAGGGCAAGCTTCCCTGTGAGCTGCTTTTTGCCTGGGGACATAATTAAATGTCAGCCCTGGTATCCAGCAGCCCACTTGACCTCAAAAAGTTTTGCCACGATAGAATTTTTTACAAATATATTGGAAGAGATTACATCTAAAAAAAATAATACAGAAAAAAATTAGTAAGACTAAAAAGAATCAATATGCTGCCAAGAAGGTCTGTTAGAATGGAAGATTTTGAAGAAGCAGATCCCTTTTAGTAGGAATAATAAAGTAGAAGTTGATGCAAGAACGAGCAATCATTTTGAAGATGAAAGCAATGCTAATGATGGGCCCAGTAGGAGTTTTAAGGCAAATAGACCTCAGTTTCCAACTGTAAGAATTTTCTATAAATTAATCCAATTTAAAAGTTAATAGGTAAATTTGTTCTAATAGAGTTCATATACAATGCTGGTACGAAAAAAAATTTGTTACCTAAATTATGAAAATGGTAATTGAAAATTTAAAAGTGTTGATTTTTGTATGAGATATAGAGAACAGACTCTGTTTTGTATTTTCCATTGAACAGGATATTTATATTGTACAATAGGGTGAACCGTTTTTAACTTTTTTTCTAATTTTAAAAGGCCTGTGATGGGAAAAGTTCTGTAATGGTGTAAATTAAAGGTGCATTTAAATTTTTTTAAGCCTAAGGGCCGATTTCATAATCAATTTTAAATCTAATTTTAACTAAAGTAATGTTAGAATGTGCATGATTCTATATGTAGCACACGGCACTGTGCATATTCTAATGTCACTTTAGTTAAATGAAGCTTTAAATTTGATTATGAAATCGGCCCTTAATATTAAAATGCAACTTTATTTTAGACCATTACAGAACTTTTACCCAGTTATTAATAGAGGGCATTATAAACTGAATGTAGATTCTGCACTTTTCCAGAGTCTGTATTATAGTAAAAGCATTGTCTTGTTTTTTTAGTTTATATAAAGTGTTTATATGTTGTTTTTTAGTTACATAAGTTTTCAAAAATATAATGTAGTTTTTATTTGTACTTAATAAAGCTTCGTGCACTAAATTTCACTGTACTGTTATAAAAAATACAATGCACAAGTTAATTAAAGTGGTAGCAAATTATGCGACTGTTTAAGTTACATAGTTGACCATTTATTGATAAAAAAAAGTTTGTAAGCTCTAACTTCTTTGTGGCGCTTCAATAATCATGCTATTTTTTGGGTATTTTGCTACACTACAAAATGAAAAATATTAAAACATGGAACATTTTGAAAGACAAATCTACTTCTGTTTTCAACAAGTAACTAATTAAATTAAAAATAAAATAAGTTCTCCTGGTTGATTTTGAATTTAATTAGTTAATTGTCGAAAACGGAAGTAGATTTGTCTTTCAAAATGTTCATGTTTTAATATTTTTTATTTTGTAGTGTGGCAAAATACCCAAAAAAAAGTATGATCAAATTTTGCCTTAATTTTTTTAAAATGAGTTTTAGGCATTCCTTGTTATAATATTATGGGGACAATGGGACATGAAGTTGGGAGATTATCAGGGAGAATGTCATTAGAAGTACTATTAATTAACTGAAAATAAGGAATACTTTATATTAGTCAAATACATTTAAGGAAGGGACAGCTTTATTCTTCAAACGAACAAATTTCAAAGTGTAATCCAAACAATGGTCTTCAAAATGGTTTTTGCAAATAACCGAGTGTTTTTTTTAAATAAAAGTTTATTTGCAATCTGTTAGTTATAACAATAAGCAAATCATATTTAAATAAGATGGTAAATTACAGTGAAATGCACATTAGGGTGGGCCGAAAAAACAAAATATTTTTTTTGCAAGTCGTAATACCGCGGAAAAGTTGCGAATTGGGGAGACTAAAAAGGGTTAAAAAAATAAATAAAATCGGTTTATATCTTCCGATCGCGCATGTGCTCTAAAGTTTGCCAAAATTGGGAAAAATTCACATTTTTACGATATTTTTTAACGTTTTTAAATTAGCTTCTTCCCGAATGTAATAGCTCAAATTCTTACGTATTAGAGCCACAGAAAATAATGTTTAAATATTATTTAAATCCATCAACATCTTCCGTTCGCGCATTGCCTTCAAAGTTAATGAAATTTTGAAAAAAATTTACAAATAAAGAAAAATAATACTAACAACTTACATGCTCTTTACATTTGTTCTTTATTGAATACAAGTTTAAATGTTTAAAAACAAATTATTTTAGACTATTGGTAATATTTCTAAACCATTTTTTTTATTGAAAAAACTAAGTTTTTAGTGAAGAGTCGTAAGTCCAAGAAACTCATATTGAACAATTGGACATCTCCGTTTTCACTCATTCTTAGCTGAAGGTACTTGGAAATCTGATTTATGGGAGAAGTTAGGCATGGTTGACCTCTTGACAACAGAGTCGTTCTGATGAAACCATCCCTAAACTCAGCCCCGCAAACTTTTCTTGAGGCTTCTATCATGAGTTTCACACATCGTTCAACTGTCTGTGTGTGAACTGGGATGTCTTGAATGTTATATCCCAATTAGGGACTGAGTAGCTTTGAATATGTGATTTAATCTCATCGTCACTGATATCTTTTAATATTGGGTGAGAAGATAAATCACAGTTTCGCCTTTAGAATTCGTCACACTCGAGGTGGTTGATAACAGCAAATCGAACTCTCAGATTGTACTTAAGTGAAAAAAGTCTCACACATGAACTTCAAGAAAGAGTTGTATTTATTTTGAAGTCATACATGCCAATGAGGTTTAGTATTAAAACAAGTAAATACTTTACAGAGTGGCCAAAACGTGTACAAATCAATACAATCTTCAAGGTACCTGCCTGAAGATTTACGTAATATTGTCGACCCTGTGATAGAACGGAATGGCTTTTTCGCTCATCCAGAACATTTAATGTTATCCATGACACAAAATAATACAAAACGCATAAGAGAGCTCGGACTTCGTCGAATTCTAAAGGCGAGACAGTTAGATCAAAAGAGAACAACTATCAGAACATTCAAGCCGCCAAAACTCAATTTCAAGGCTCAAGACTACTCGGAAATAATTAACTGGATGGACTGTGATTTATCTTCTCCCCCATTATTGAAAGATATCAGTGACGATGAGATTAAATCACATATTCAGTGACTCGGTCCCTAAGACATTCCCAGTTCACACACAGGCAGTTGAACGATGTGTGAAACTCGTGATAGAAACCTCAAGAAAAGTTTGCGGAGCTGAGTCTAGGGATGGTTTCATCAGAACGACTCTGTTGTTAAGGTCAACCATGCCTAACTTCGCCCATAAATCAGATTTCAAAGTAACTTCAGCTAAGAATGAGTGAAAACCGAGATTTCCAATTGTTCAACATAAGTTTCTTGGACTTACGACTCCACTAAAAACTTAGTTTTTTAATAAAAAAAATGGTTTAGAAATATTACCAAAAGTCTAAAATAATTTGTTTTTAAACATTTAAACATGTATTCAATAAAGAACAAATGTAAAGAGCATGTAAGTTGTTAGTATTATTTTTCTTTATTTGTAAATTTTTTTCAAAATTTCATTAACTTTGAAGGCAATGCGCGAACGGAAGATGTTGATGGATTTAAATAATATTTAAAAATTATTTTCTGTGGTTCTAATACGTAAGAATTTGAGCTATTACATTCGGGAAGAAGCTAATTTAAAAATGTTACAAATTATCGTAAAAATGTGAATTTTTCCCAATTTCGGCAAACTTTAGAGCACATGCGCGATCGGAAGATATAAACCGATTTTATTTATTTTTTTACCCCTTTTTAGTCTCCCCAATTCGCAACTTTTCCGCGGTATTACGACTTGCAAAAAAAATATTTTGTTTTTTCGGCCCACCCTAATGCACATGAGAAGCAAACACCCAGTGGCATTCCTCCTAATAAATTTTCTTACAAATGTATATGGAAAATACAGGTACAAATTAAAAGCGGTAAGGAAGATCCAAAGGCTTGAAACACGTACGTCTAGGCAGTTCCAATCGCTGAAAATACTTAGCACTACACTGCACTACTTCTTCTTTAACTGATTTGATATTAAGGTCTTCTCTGATTTCTTTATTTGGGATATAGTAGGGGGCATTACAGATGGTACAAAGAGTCTTCGACTGAAACCGTTCCAGTATCTCAATGTTAGAGTTTGACTCAGTGCCCCAAAGCTGGATTCCATAACTCCAAATTGGCTTTAGAACGGTTTTATAGACCAAGAGTTTATTGGAGAGAGACAGCTTGGAGTTACGACCTAGTAACTAGTAATAGGACTTGAATTTTAAGTTTAGCTGTTTTCTCTTAGTCCAGATATGGGTTCTCCATGTTAATATTTTGTCGAGGTGCAGTCCTAAATACTTCGCACAATCTGTTTGCGGTAAGGCTTGATTATTCACTGTAACCTTCACTACACGGATTGGGTATGAGATCTTCGTCTTCAATGATGGAGGAGAGCCGTTTAAGGAACATACGTTCAAAAAGTTTGGAGAACAGTGAAAACAAACTTATGGGTCTGTAGGAGGTTGGGTCATTGCTCGGTTTCCCAGGCTTCAGGATTAAGATCACTTGGGCAACCTTCCACTGGGCTAGAAAAATTCCTGTCCGCAGAATACTATTGAAGATCAGCATTATTAATCTGACAGCTTTAGGAGGCAATTCTTTAAGTATTCGCCCAGTAATTAAGTCATATCCTGGAGTTTTTCTACAATTTGTTCGAGTAGCAATCATTGTTTCAACTTCTGCAATAGAGAAGGGTTTAATGGGAGGTGAAAGTTGAAAAGGAGCTAACAGGAGGGTATCGATATCATTATCGTCATCATTCGATGGTAGCGGCTGGAGATGTGCAGCAAATGCTTCGGCCTTACTCATATCAGTTCGTGCCCATGATCCATCTTTGTTACGAATTGGGAATAACCGAGTAGTCCTTGATGTTATTAATACCTACAATTACTACAATTTAGTATTTAAAAAAATGTTACATCAAATTCACAAAATAATTACCGCAATTTCCTAAGCAGTTGATCCACGCCGGCCTAATTAAAGGATTTGCTGGGATTTGGAAGAAGGGCGAACTTTTATTTTTAAAAATTAAACAACTTTTTCCCATTTTAGCACGTATTTGAATTACAAATGGAAAAACATAACCTTTTCGACAATCAAAATTCGAAAACGTCGACTGTCATTAACTTGTTAAAGTCTCTAATAGATGGCGCAACGTGGAGTACCCATGGCCTACTTTCTCAGAACTGGTTTAGATGAATTGGAACGGCTATGTAAAGCGTTAGCGGACACAGATGAAGCTGGCTATGCTTAGACATGACTTACATTTTTCATGGTGTACTAGATTTTAAATAGCTTTCCAATTTTTGGTTGGAATACTATACCTAAATAGCGTACTTTTTCGTCTACTTCAATTTCAAGATTAGTAGTATTTATTTTAATAGATTTAAAAAGTGGGAGTTTATTCTTATACGCTACACAAGGAATACATTTCGTTTTGGTTACATTCAAAGATAGTAAATTCGCGTCGAGCCATTTTGCAATTTGTTTCATTTTATAACTGATTTTGTTGTAAACTTCTTGCCATGACTGCCCCGCACAGTACAAGACGGTGTCGTCAGCATAGGATACGATGCACTCGTTATCACATAAATCTTTGGAGAGAGATAGGAGGTCATTAATATACAGTTGAATAAAATCGGGCCCAAAACGCTCCCCTGAGGAACACCATAAGGTTTACATAATATTGTGTCACTAAATATATTTCCAATTTTAACTCTTTGCTGTCTGTTATTAAGGTAGCTAGCTAATAGATCTAAAGATGTTCCTCGAATTCCTAATCTGTCAAGTTTTGTAAGTAAAAGTTTATGACTAACAGTGTCGAAAGCCTTTGCTAAGTAAAGGAAAACTGCTAAACTATAATTTCCATTATCTAAGTTTTTATACATTTTGGAAGTCAAATATTCAATAGCATCTTCTGTTGATTTATGTTGTTGGAAGCCAAATTGAGTTTCTGAAATAATTTTATTGTTTTCTGTAAACGAGATTATGCGCTTTTTAATAACTTTTTCAACTATTTTTGACAGGCAAGATAATAGTGAAATGGGCCGATAACTCTCCAAGATTGTTTTCTCGCCTGATTTGTAAATTGGGATTATAGTGGCCAATTTAAAAATATTCGGAAATATTCCGCTACTTAGAATTAAATTACAAATATGTTGAAGTGGTATTTGAATATAATCTTTAACTATTTTTAAGTGTTTGTTTGTAATATTATCTGATCCAGAGGATTTTGAATTGTTCAATGAGTTAATGTGCTCTACTATCTCCTCATTTGTGACGGGCGTAAAAAACACCTTATACCTTTAAAATAAGAAAATTTTAGATTTCAAATTTTGACATATGACATTTTAAATATACAAAATCGTTTTAAATATTCTTTTCAAGTTATATTGTAAGAATTATTATTAACCGTACAACATTTTACAACTTCACAATCTAGAAATTTGAATCGACATTACATAAGGTAAGAGTAAATATACATTGTTTAAGTGATCTAACCTTAATCTCATTTTCCTTTTAGTCTATTGTATTTCAACGTAATGTGTATTTTCTGAGGAAGTCAGCTGAGCTGACGAAACGTCAAATATATTATTATAAGAAGATAATTAGCTGACTAATTTTCCTAAACTATATTGAATAAGAAGCTACAAAATCTGTACAGTTATTTATGGGCCACTGTGTATATTAATCTTCCGACCGCTGTTTTAATTGATGCATTCTTTTTTATGCAGTAGCATCAGCCCTAAACCAATCTGAAACATCAAAATTTTAAATTGCTGGATTCTCAACAGCAGCAATAACGCCGCAGGACAAATGCGTTTACCTGCACCTTTATCCAGTACCATTTGTGTTACTTTATCTCGTGCATCTAAAGCCGGTCATTAGTAGTAGCCGTGAGTCTGCAGCCATCTTGTGTATCTTGTAAATTATTAAAAATTGCAATATATTTTCGAGAGTTTAACATATTGTGTAATTAATTTATTGAGGCAGCTTGTACCAAATCACACAACTTCAAGCAAAGAAGGTATGACAAAATTTCAAATGGTTTGAATGGCGCAATATCATCTTAATTTCTCTTATTTCATCAAATTTGATCAAATAGGTCGATTTTTTGCTTATAACCACGTTTAAATTGATTATACAAACACCATTCTGTTTCATACCGCGTATGGAAGTTCATAACATCAGCCTTTAAAATTTCAAATCAAATCAATTATTATTTATACAGATAATCACAAAACATCTATTTTTGTTCCTATTAGTTGAAGAAAAACTTTTCTTTGCAAATTTGTTAAAAAACTTAATTCTAATCATAACTGCCAAAGGAAATCAGAAAATAAATTAAATTATAAGATATAGAGCCATTTTTTAGGTTTCTGGTTTTAGGGTATACCCGGCCACTCAGGCTATTGTTAAGAAATTACACGTTTCCTGTTAGATAGATATTACAATCAAGTAGGGATTTAAACATGTATGATTATATTTGCAGTTTACTATTGAATGTATTTTAAATAGAACGTCTAGGTAAGTACAAAGTCAGGCATTAGTTGTAGCGTTCATTCATTCTTCAACAAACTTGAACCTTTGTGCTAACATATTTTGTATTTTATTTTGATATTGAACCGACTAGCTTCAAATGAAACATGGTTTCAAAAAAGAAATTGGGACATCGTTTCACACAATTTAAAAGATGTAATCTTATTTTAGTTCTCTTCGTTCATATTTTAATCGGGTAACACAATGGTATGTTTCAAAACACCTCTTCGTCTTTCTCTTTTCTCACTTATGCTGTACGGGGTCATTGAATCTTCTATCCAGTTTTCATAAGTGTTCATGGCTCAGTTCCCTCACTTCTTGGATGATTTATCTTTCTGTTTTGCTCTTAGCTTTAATTTCATGTATTTGTTTAGGGCATCTTACGGGTGCCATATGTGTTACATATCTGTACCAACTCATCCGTTTTTTTCTTGATTTCTTCCACAATTGGGTTTTGCTCTAGTCGTCTCTTATACGGTTTCTTATTCTATCTCTTCTAGTTTTCCCTAATATTCTTCGTATGTATTTCTTACTAGTAGTATGCCAGAGGGTACCTATCTGCTTTGCATTTTTTAACTTTCCGTATCCTTGTTGGTTGTTATGACAACAACAAAATAACAGGACCGTTATTAATATAACGGTACTAGCACTGTTATAGAAAATTGTTTTGTATTTGGTTACTATAGAAATAACAATCAGGCACTTTCTTAAGGCAAACTGTATTTGTAATATTCAGTAGTTATATCCCTAGTGCATTCTGTATATTCGAGTATTTCTCGAGAAAGCGAAGCGTTCGAGAGAAATACTCGAATTATACAGAAGCACGCGGGGAATATTGCAAGACTATTCCTCGAAGAAATACGAGGGCGATTCAAATTTGACCTGCATTTTATTTTTTTCTGGTCGATACAAACTACAAATTAATATAGCTACATCATTTTTCTAAGTAACAACACCCCTTTAAAATACACTTGTCCCATCGCTCCGGTGGCTTCTGTATTCCCGTCTAAAAAAAATATTTTTGGTTGACGACGTAGCCAATTTTGCACCGGATTCTTCACTTCCTCATTAGAGGCAAAGCGCTTGCCTCCCAAGAATTTTTTAAGGGGGTTAAGAAGATGATAGTCACTTGGGGCCAAGTCCGGACTATGTGGGGGATGAGGCAGCACTTCCCAGTTCAATTTAACATGACACAAAGTCATCGCTTTCATACTCGTAGCGAAGCCCGAGTTCTCTGCAAACCTGTAGTCGTTTCTGCTGTTGTTCCGCGGAAAATTGTTTTGGAACCCACCTGGCGCTAACTTTACTAGATTTAAGCTTGTCGTGGACAATAGTGTGAACACTACCAACACTGGTGTTTACAATCCCAGCAATTCCCTTCACAGATATTCGCCTATTGCTCCGGGTCAGTTGGTCAACTTTTTGAATATTCCCAAGATTCACAGCAGACGTTTGACGGGCAGCATGCAGCAAGTTCGACACGCGTTCACGACCATCGTGGAAGGATTTACACCATTCAAAGATTGTTTTCAGTGATAAACACCTTCTTCAAACTGTTTATCAAATCTCTGATGAATATCAGTCGCTTTTATACCTTCATTGAAAGGAACCTTAATAATTAGACGTTGTGCAACAGAATTTGACACATTGTTGCACGACATTCTTAATACAAATGACAGTATTGACACAATCAAGGTGTAGTGGTTTATGGCGTTAGCTAACATGCCTACTTCGATGAATGTAAAATCGCTTTACAGTATCTCTACAATTATGTTCATAAAAAAATAAAATGCAGGTCAAATTTGAATCACCCTCGTATCATCCTTTGTATACCACACTATTCATTTTTAATAAGTTTTCAGTTTTCTTTCTGAAATTTCTTGTGTACCTTGCTGGTTAGCTCTTTTTCCTGCAAATACTCGCTATTACACTTGTGCAAATACCCGGGTATTGCACTAGTGCAAAATATTCGCTGTATTCGACTCTGATTGGTTCAAATTTTGAAAATTGATTGATGGGATTGGTTTATATTATCTGAGGGGAATAGTCAATGATATTTTTGTTTTTATTAGTTGATAACAAAAAATGTTATACAAAACTCAATCATAAGTGCCTTATTGGACCAAGCCTCAAAAAACAGCAAAACGAGCCTCGTTTTTCTTTTTCTCGGCCTGTTCTAAGGCAAGGCTTTGATTCAAAATAAACCTAATTTACGGGACTTGGTTCTTGTAACATAATATACCGATAGGACTATCAGTACATATAAAACACAAGTCTTATTTTTTTTCCAACTTGACTTCGTTTACCAGTTCTACAAGACCGATTGGTATAATTTTTTTTTGTGTATTGAAGTTTTTACTCTGTAGATTAGCCAACACTACTTACTTTTAATTGTTTACAAGCTTTTATATTTTTAAAAACATAAATTTAAATAGCTATTAAGGCAACTAGTGTTTTACAGAGGATTTAAAAATCGAGGTCGATCATGTTAAAATTCGAGCGAAGCTAAAATTTTATGATCGACCGAGATTTTTAAACTGTAAAACACGAGTTGGCTTCAATATTTTTTCTACAGCCGAGGAGTTTGTTAGCTTAAATGCCCTCGGGGCTTCGCTCCTTTCCAAAGCGGCCCTCGGGGCTCCACCCCTCTCCAAGGGGGCCCTCGGGACTCCGCTCCTCTTCAAGGGGGCCCTCGGGGCTCGGTCCCTCTCCAAGGGGGCTATGAGGGCTCGGTCCCTCTCCAAGGGGGCTCTTTTAGCTCCACCCCTCTCCAAGGGTGGCCCTCGGGCTCCGCCCCTCTCCAAGGGGGCCATCGGGCTTCGCCCCTCTCCAAGAGGGCCCTCGGGGCTCGTCCCCTCTCCAAGGGGACCCTCAGGGCTCGGCCCCTCTTCAAGGGGGCTCTTGGAGCTCAACCCCTCTGCAAGGGTGCCCTCGTGGCTCCGCCCTCTCCAATCGGGCACTCGGGGCTCCGCATACAAATCGGTCCGATATAATAACTGTACTTTTAATCTTCACAAATAAGGTTTTATAAACTCTTAAAGTACTCCGTGCTTTAAATGGAATGGCGTGTTTTATAGACAACATAAAGCACGCCGCATATGACCCTTGGAAACAGTTTAAAATCACGGCTGTAGAAAAAATATTTATTTGTACGCTAGAGAACGGCAATTTACTTAAAGCGCCCTTATAGTTCACCACAGGTCTTTTTAGAACTTTTATCTGCATGCTGAACATTATCATAATATGTACCGATATTTCTATAAAATTAGTACTTAGAAAGTAAACATTAACCGGTCGCAGGAAATCTGTAACTAAACGCAAAAAAAGTATCAAGTAAAAGGAATTAACGAATTTTTTAAATCTATATTGAATGTATAGAATCCTAACTGACACCCTGACAAATAATCGGAAAATCTCAATAAAATTTGCAGGCCTCATCCACTAAGACGGGGTTTTCAGAAAGTCCAGCTCCTAGGGGTATAAAAGGGATAATATGGGGTAAAATTGGTTTCTATTGACTGCAGTGTATTCGCTTGCCGGCAACTTAGGAAATTGAAATTCGGCACATCAGTTCCTTTTACAAATCGGGTCAAATCATTTTCATGGATTTTTGAAATTCACCCCCAAAAGAGTTAAATGAGGTACCTACATGTGTTTTTCTAAAGATCGCCATTACGCGGTAACTACTGCAGGTACGACGTTAAAATTCCGCAAATCAATTCCTTTTACAAATAGGGCAAAATGTCTTTTAAGGTTTTTCGAAATTTACTTCCCAAAAGAGTTAAATGCGTTAAAGGTGTGAACCTGAATCCAAGACCAATTATTAAACCCTTCGTATCTCCTGTGGTTGTTGAATTAGAACAATCATGTTTAGCATGAAGGTGTATTTTTAAAGTATTTAGAAAAAACAAAACAAATAAAATTATACAAGGTGTTTCATAACGTACGGAGAAAACTGAGAGTAGCTAGAGAAGACTAAAATATAGTAATTTATTATACAAGACGATAAAGTTAAATTTTATCCACGAGTGAATCGTTTAACGTCGAGACGAAGTCGAGACGTTAATGATTCAAGAGTGGATAGAAATAACTTTATCGTCGTGTATAATACAATATTTTTTCTATAGCAAGAAATTTAACAATTTCAAAAGAAAATAATGACATTTCAAAATGTCAGTAGCTAGATTGGGTTGCTACGATAATACGAAGCTGTCATATTTAATTTAAACAAAAGTTAGAAAATTAAATTACTTTTTCTACTCCTCTAACTAAAATGCCATTTAACATACTAACATATACGTCGCTAAGTGACCTTTTAATCATGCCTTCATAACCTATGACTAAAGAGCCTCTTAGTCATGAGCTGAAGTTGGCAACGATGTTTTAGTCATGGGGTGAAGTTAGGTTCAAATAGTATTTGCTTTATTAGCCACAGCCAAAACTAAAATCAAGTTAGTTTTCAACCGTCACTTTGACGTTTGTCAAGCATAATTTAACCTAATATAATAAATGTCAAAATTTTAATGAAATAATATGATGTTATATTCTCTAAATTTGTGGTCGTAGAAAAAGTATAGTATGCAACTCGTTTTATAAACTTATTAGTCACTCATTTTATTAAACACTCGCTCCGCTGCGCTTCGCTCGTGATTAATAAAACTCGTGACTAAAATGACGTTTATAAAACTTGATACATAATATACTATTATCTATCCTTGATGTTAAAGTGCTACTTTATCTACCCTTGCTGTTAAAGTAAAACTTGACCTTTTGTTTTGAGTTGATAAAAGCACACTTTAACATGTGCTATAGAAAAAAAGTTATTTTCTTAATAAATTTCGCCAAAATCCAATAACTTAAGAATAGCAGCATTCTAAAGTTCTTATAAATTAATACCCACTTATTGAATACCGCTGCTATCAAAAAGAAAAAATTAAAAAGAATTTAATTGCGTTTTCGTTTCCGTAGTAACATATTTCTTACAACACCTGATAATTTACTGTTAAGGAAGCTTAATTTTAAATTACACAGAAAACACACAGTAAAAAAATCGTCGATTGTATCACATTCGGTGGCATATACCAATACTTTCATAAAATTCTATAAAAAAAGTTCACTGGCTTGAGATCTGGACTGCGTGGCGACCATGATGTGAATCCACGCCGACCGACCCATCTTTGCGAAAAGATGGTGTGGAGGTAATCTCACAGCATGACTAATATGTGAAAGACAGCCGTCATGAATAAACCACATGGTACGGTGCACACAGTGGCGGTGCAAGAGCACCTTGGGCCCCTAAGCAAATATTTAAATGCCCCCCTTGTAAAAATATTTACATTTATACTTAATTAATTGTATATTTATAATTATAGTATCTATACAAAGTAAACGTTTAACAAAAAAATAATAACCAAAAGAAATAGAGTGTGCTAACAAACACATTTTATAACTAACATATCTAACAAAATATCAATTAAAAATGTAAAACTAAATAAAATCTTCAAGTTGGTATAGGCACAATACAAAGAAAACTGATGGATAAATATCTACCTAGGTAACACCAGTAAAATAAAATAATATTCAAGTAAAATCCTAAGAAACCACGTCAAAATAGGTAACTAATACCTACTTAATATTTATTTGTATCATTAATATCTGTAAAACGCCGTAAAAATAAATTGATCAGAAAAAAAAATTATCTTTCCGGCCTTATTGACAGCAAATTGTTCCACAAGGTTTTTACAACAAGATCCCTATCGTAGACGATGCTTTTTGCTCAATTGGCAAAACCGAAAGGTCATGTAGCCTATCTTGGCTCGTGGAATTTCTTAAATAACGTTTTATTACTTTCAACTTGCTAAATGATCTTTCTATTGTGGCTAATGTTACAGGAGAGTCAAGAATCATATATCATATACATATAATAATGCAGAAGACTAAAAGCCGTGTTTACACAACTAAAAGTACCACAGTTGCATTCGACCATTTCTATTTTCGGGTTTTTGTAAACAAACTTCCCTTAACTTTTAATAGCGATATTATCACAGAAAACAGATATTTATTATGCCTATTTCTTGTGTTTTTTAAAACTATTGGCTCAGTTTCGAAGGCAAGTCCACTTTGGTTAATTTTCATATCTGCTTATTGAACGCTCCCACAATCTAAGCCACACTCAAACGCTAAATAGGCGTGTCCGTTACATCATACATAACCTATATTTCTGCAAATCTTTATGCGTCGCCTTTCGTTTCTTTTAGTAGTAGCTACAAGTATTAATTCTGTTAAATGGTCTAATGTGCATCAGATAATTGTAGTACAAAGCAAGATAAGGGATTAGCGTTGTTCAGATTTCCCAAAAAGCAAAAATTGGACTCCGACTGATTCTTTACGGTTATGTGAGGTAAGTAGTTTTCAATAAACTTGTACGTACAATCTTATTGCTTCTCTCTTCTGCAGGGTCACTTTGAAGTATCGCAAATTAAAACGAACGCTGAAGGCATTACAACATTGTGGTGTTTTGTAGTTACACTGAATTGGAAACTATGGTTGTTTGTGTAACAAAATTTTAAGAAAGGGGATTACCACATTGTCACATGCTTTTAATTCTTGCAGGTATTTCTAAAGATACTCTTCAAAACTTTAATTAATTACAAAATATTACATTTTAGGAAACAATTTATGAACTGCAGAAGACGTAGATAGAATATTGTAACATCTCAGCTGTCATTTAATGATTTGAATGTCTACGTATCAATAAACAAATTTAGTGCTATAGTGGGCTAACTCATAACCATACAATTATTGTTGAAATATTGCGATTTTGTTTCTGTCGTACATTATTCAAGTTTTTGATGTTTTGTTAAGAATCGGGTTGGCGTTGTCAGGGATATGTTTACAGCATGTCAATTGTTTCCGATAACTGTCAGTATTAACTGTTAATTCTCACTTCCATGCCAAAATGCTGATATCTCCAGTAAGATGTGCAAAAGTGATCGATTTATGTTGTTACAATCTTTAAGAAATCGCACTGCAACAGCTACAATTACTGCTAATGAACTGGCTGCTGTCAGAAATGTTCAAATATCAACAGGGAGGTGATCCATCATGCTGATAGTGGAGGTGTCTTAATTAGAAGCAATAAAACGCAGTAGTCTTCTCCACGTACATTTATTAAAAAGGCTGAAGGCGCCTTCAGCGCTTAACCTCAACTTAACCTATAAATTTGAACACGTGGTTTCACCTGTTTTTAACCAATGATCATTTCGGCCTAAAGATGAAGCCAGTTTGGCTTCGAAACATGTCGCCTTTTTAATAAATGTACGTGTAGAAGACTACTGCGTTTTATTGCTTCTGTTCAAATATCGTCACGTACAGTTCAGCGACGACTTCACGAAAACAATCTGAAACCATATCGGGCTGCCATTGGTCCAAAACTTTCAGTACGCCACAAACATAATCGACTAAATTTTGCTAGAACTTACCAGAACTGGGGGGATCCCGAATGGAGATGCGTGTTATGGGCAGATAAGTCTCGATTAGTTTGGATGCTCTAGATGGTCGTTCACGAGTATGGAGAAGACCAAGAGAACGCTATGCTGCTTGTGCTATGGCGACAACTTCAAATTTTTTTGGAGGTTCGGTAATGGTATGGGGAGGGAT
The DNA here is from genome assembly GCA_940337035.1 of Agriotes lineatus. Taxonomy (NCBI): domain Eukaryota; kingdom Metazoa; phylum Arthropoda; class Insecta; order Coleoptera; family Elateridae; genus Agriotes; species Agriotes lineatus. Next base: position 53,153 of record CALNHX010002695.1, read on the forward strand.
TTCTTCAGATGCGCGCACAGAGCTTCACATCTGTGATAGAGCAGCCCTCAACGCAGATAGGTACATTAGGAACATTCTTGAGAAATATGTTGTTCCGTTTAGTCATTTTGTTGGTGACAACTTTCGTTTAATGCAAAATAATGGACGGCCACACGTAGCCAACATTACTCTGCAATATCTAAACGAAGTTGGAATTACACTTTTGGATTGGCCAGCCTGCTCACCAGACCTGAACCAGATAGAACACGTGTGGGTTCAACTGGGAAGAGCAATTCGCACTCGCCCTAATTAGCCTCGGACATTAGGATAGGTTACCACAAGAAAATCTTGCACAATTGATCAGCAGTATGCCTAGACGTCTAGAATGTGTAATTAGAGCTCGTGGCGTAGAATTAACAGTTAATACTGACAGTTATCGGAAACAATTGACATGCTGTAAACATATCCCTGACAACGCCAACCTGATTCTTAACAAAACTTCATCAAAAACTTGAATAATGTACGACAGAAACAAAATGGCAATATTTCAACAATTGTATGGTTATGAGTTAGCCCACTATAGCACTAAATTTGTTTATTGATACGTAAACATCGACATCAGAACATGGAACATAGAAACGAACAAATACTACCATCAAAACGAAAGTACGCTTATACCGAACGCTGATCCTTCCCATTCTTCTTTATGGATCGGAAACGTGGACATTGCTCAAGCCGGATCTTGACAAGCTTGAGGTCTTCCAAATGTGATGCTTGAGGCGACCGCCTTTGAAACGAAACAATTACAGGAAGATGTGATCAACAAACACTGATAGGAGAACAAATACAAAAACGTCGACTACGATGGTTCGGACATGTCTGCCGAATGGATGATAACCGTTTGCCATGTAAACTTCTTCGGTAAGACCGTCCGGCAGACTGGAGAATTCAGCGATTGACACCGAAGAAAACCTGGCTAAAGAATATCGAGGGCGACTTAAAGAATCAGCGATTATCGGTTACCGATGCCCAAGACGTCGTCAACAATGGAAACGAATCGTAAATGGAGTTCGAGACCCAGCGGCACCGACAGCAGCGTATTCGTTGCGGGGACGACCCGCCCGGACCGCCAGCAAACGGACCAAAGAAGAAGAAAAAGACTAATAACAATAAAGAGGGAAAAATACATTCGACGCAAAATCAGAATTAATTTTTTCAGGTGCTTACTGTCACAGTTTCTTTACAAGTTTTAATTGCTTTTGTTTTAAGATACAAGGACAGTTGGCGATCACAAATAGAGAATGGTGAATCATATTTTAGGGTTACAAAGATTGTCACAGAAAGAACACATTTTTCTCTAAAGGGACAATATGAAACAAAATTAAAAATGTCTGTTGTCATGGTATTCGTAAAATAAGTTCAAAGACTGCTAAATATCGATGGGGCCACAATTATATACAAAGAGATAAAACAAATAAACCAATTAGGGCAGGCTGTGATATGTGTTATACGTTTCGCAGTACTGAAGTGTATTGTCAGTCTATCTCAAATTCGAGATTAGCAGGTTAGGTTTTGTTCGTTGTGTGACACAGACTGACGTAAACCTTAACCTGCAAATCTTGAATTTGACATAGACTGACAATACACTTCAGTAACTGCCAAACGTATAACACATATCACAGCCTGCCCTAATTGGTTTTTTATTGATCTGTCTGTATACAGTGAAATCTCCCTTGGGCGGATACCAACGGGACCGACTGAAAGTGTCCGTTCAAGAGGGGTGTCCGCCTAAAAGAAATACGAAAAAAAATCGGTTTTTTAATGAAAACTGTAATTAAAGAAATTGGGACATTTAAAACGTATATGTATGTAAATGTTTTTAAAATAAACAAAAAACTTAAAAACTTAAGGAAAAAATAAGGATTTGTTACCTTACAAAATACTACTACATACAAAATACTTTCTTTATGTTTAATTATATCAGCAGCTTGTGTTTTTCCGATATCAAAACGCTTGGATAAGTTCCTTACACTTAAGTTTTCCCTCTTGTGAACTTCAACAATCTCAATTTTTGTTTAAGCGTGAGAATTTTTATATTTGGTGCCATTTCTACAATGAATGTGTCCCCCACTGTGTCTTTTCCTCATAGACGTCAGACTAATCCTGAATCCCCGTGTGTACCGAAAGATTGAAGTCGGTGAATCCCCGGTTAACTCGGGAAAGTTTCTCAGTGAAGGCAGGCAGCGAAGTTGGTGCGCCGGCACTATTGAGAAATGCAACAGCGACACTTGCGACAGAAAAATGAGGACAAGGCGTTTATTTTTTTATTTTGTTTTTTGTCTGTTTAAGAGAACATTTTCTTGTGTCCGCATCCATTCAAGAGAATTTCCGTCCATAGGGAGTTAACACAATGCAAATTATATGAGAGTCGGTCGGGACCATGTAGAAACTGTCCGTCCAAGGGAGGTGTCCGTGTATCCGCGAAGGTGAATTTTACTATAATAGCAATAAGATAACATGAACAAGAAAATAACTCGTATTGCTCGAGTAATAAAGAGATAAACATAATAGCAAATATTCGAGTAGGCCTGATGCACATTTAATTATGACAGATGTCAACCACACATGCCTACTAAAATAATTTTTTTTCGTATGGTCATCTCTTACTTACTCAAGCATTATATTTTGTTGTTCATGTTATCTCATGCTGTTATATATAATAATTATGGCCCAATCCGTATTACAGCATAATTTTCATTTAGAGTAATGAAATAGTATATTGTATGTTAAGAGCTGACAGTGCATTCTTGCCGCTTGCGCATGAAAGCCGAAACCAGCAATCATGCAAAAGCGGCAAGCGCACTTTTAGCTCGAAACATACATACTATTTTTTCGACGACTGAGCAATTATTAATGGAAAATATCATATTTCATTTTATTGCAAATATTAATTGACAATCAAGTTAACATTACTCGCGCAGTCTATTAGACATGTGACTCGATTATTTCGACAAATGACGGGCATTGTCAAGGAAACATTCGGACGTGGCTACCCATTTTGTTCACGCGGAAACCCAAAACGCTCGGCGAGCGGCAAAAAGATGAAAACGCACGCTCAGCGGCAACTGTCAACTTTCTGTTGTCAAATGACAGTGAAAAAAATCTACTTTCGCTGTCAGTCGTCGAAATAGTATATTGTATGTTAAGAGCTGAAAGTGCATTCTTGCCGCTTGCGCATGAATATTGCTGGTTGAGACGAAGTCGAAACCAGCAATCATGCAAAAGCGGCAAGCGCACTTTTAGCTCGAAACATACATACTATTTTTTATTATACCTGCATCAGAATCGCCGTTTAAAGCACGCCTGAGCGTGCGAAAACGAGCGATTAAAGCTCGCCGAGCTTTAAAGGTTGTCAAGGAAACGACTGAATGCAACAACGGACATGGACGCGACAAAAACGTAAATAATTCTCGTAACTATAGTAGCAATATTATTATGCCCTCTCGATTTATCACAACAAAAATTATTTCTGAGTTTTTAGTGCGTAATTTATGTCCAGTATTGGAGGTATAATAAAAAATAGCGTAAAGTATTCGTGGATAACTGGTCTTTAAAACACTTGCTCTATTTCGAGCACTCCGGCTACTCCGTCGTGCTGGAAAACTCGCGCGTGTTTTTAAGACCTTGTTATCCACTCATACTTTAATATACTATTTTCGACGACTGAGCAATCTGAGCATATTTTTAAGGAAAATATCAAATTTCATTTTATAGCAAAAATTAATTGACAATCAAGTTAACATTACTCGTGCAGTCTATTAGACATGTGACGCGATTATTTCGACAAATGACGGGCATTGTCAAGGAAACATTCTGACGTGGCTACCTATTTTGTTCACGCGGGAACCCAAAACGCTCGGCGAGCGGCAAAATGATGAAAACGCACGCTCAGCGGCAAATCTCAACTTTCTGTTGTCAAATGGCAGTAAGAAAAATCTACTTTCGATGTCAGTCGTCGAAAAAATATGTTTCTTATGGTTCTGATCCTGGCGGTTGAAAAAATTGTATATACCATATATCTAATACTTACTATATTGCTAGCGGCTATGAGTGGGAAACTGGCCGATGAAGTGAGACACACAACCAACTCCTTCATGTATACGGTGAGCTGTGCGCAAGCGCGGCGGCGTCGTCCGCCCAATGGGGAAGTGGTCAAGTTTAAAATTTGCTTCTAAAGGCGGAGTTCGAATTCTCACGCATGCGCACGAGACGCGTTATACTATAAGTAAGACTATGTCGGCGCCGTAATGTTTTCTGAAGTTTCCAGGCCCTACCAGCAATATATGTGTATTATATATATGGTATATACACGGCAGGACAGAACACCATTTTTCCCTCTGTGTATTTGTAGTGCTTGGCATCGCCCTTGAGCTGCAAACTCACATCTTGGGAAAAATTGTGCTTTTCTTTTTCTTATAATGTATTATTTTTTCACATTGCCATTGGTGACATTAAAAAAAGTGACTTTTTGATACTTTTCATAACTGCTCACAATCATATTGATTTCGCCTAAAAATGAACTATATGAATTAATAACAGATTCATCCATTTTCAAGTAAGCTCTATTCTATAATCTATAATGGTTAATTTAAACAGGGTCCGGCAACGAAGCGGGGGTGGAAGATATTTCTAAAACTATGAGAGTTGCATAAATATTGTGTATATAAAAGTTGTAGGTACTAAGGTGGTGCACATTACTAAAATAATTTTGATTATACAGGGTGTCTCTAAAAAGTGTGGCGGATCAAACTTACCTTTTTTTAAATAGATAGCTTAAAAGTTTTCTATTTTACTATTCATTTTCATATAAAGTTGTATGGGTCTAACGTCAACTGTTTTGGAGATATTCACAATTTTATGCAAAAATTGCTGAACTTCAGGAGGCTGCTGTAAGCGACAGAAAACAATTGAATGAAGGAAAACGTTACCAAAAAATTATGATTTTTGTAAACTATCTTTCACGTGTAAAATGGTGGATCTGGGTATTAATGTTATACAGAGTGCTGAATATTTGCAAATTTAATTTCGATTTTTTTCAAATGGAACGCCCTATATATTTTTGTATTTCTGAAGAGCTCTTTTAATGAACTTTCCTTTCGATATGTTACTTCATACCTCTTAAGTTCCAACTGTTTTTCAGATATGCGAGTTTAAACATAAAAAACAATTTAAACCCCTTAAGATGCTTTATTTCAAGGGATAAAAAACAAACGCCTTTAAAATAATGATTTAAACACTTGAATTCTTCAAACAAAAGATAAAACCAAGCTTAAAATACAAAAATTGAACCAGAACTCAAAACTAGAAATAACCAATACGACCGAATTTTGAGATAGGAAATGAAGTGGAAGAAGAAACTTCATTAAAAGTACTTTTTAAAAATACAGGGATATACAGGGTGTTCCATTTAAATAAATCAATCTAATTATATTTCAGATTATGAATTCTCTGTACAGCTTTAATACTCAGAGCAGGAAAGGAGAACTATTTGAACATTTAGTGTAATTCCGTATAAGCTTTTGGTGTATTGGCTTTTATTTTTTTTTATCTGATTTAATTTATTCCTGCATTTATCGTTTTTTTCGTGTTTATTTCCTGTATCAACACTGACTGAATTTATATTTTCTAAACCTGGTTTTGTGCTTTTATTCTAAGAGAGATCATGCGTTTAAATCACTATTTTAAGGGCGTTTGTTTTTTATCCCTTGAAATAAAGCATCTTAAGGGGTTTAAATTGTTTTTATGTTCAAACACGCACATCTGAAAAACAGTTAAACTTAGAAGTATGAAGTAACATATCAAAAGAAAGCTCATTAAAAGGGCTCTTCAAAAATACAAAAATATACAGGGCGTTCCATTTAAAAAAAATCGAAATTATTAAATTTGCAAATATTGAGCACCCTATATAACATTAATACCCAGATCCATCATTTTACACTTGAAAGATAGTTTACAAAAATCAAAATTTTTTGGTAACGTTTTCCTTCATTCAATTGTTTTCTGTCGCTTACAGCAGTCGCCTGAAGTTCAGCATTTTTTTGCATAAAATCGTTAATATCTCCAAAACAGTTGACGTTAGACCCATACAACTTTATCTGAAAATAATGAGTATTTCAATATAAAACTTTTAAGCTAGCCAAATATAGGGCATTCTATTTAAAAAAAAAAGTAAGTTTGATTCGCCATACGTTTTTGCGACACCCTGTATAATCAAAAATATTTTAGTAATGTGCACCACTTTCGTACCTACAACTTTTATATACACAATATTTATGTAACTCTCATAGTTTTAGAAATATCTTCCACCCCCGCTTCGTTGCCGGACTCTGTATTTATACAGTACAGTAAACATTGCGCTTCCTTTGACCAAAATTATTTAAAAAGATATTTTTGTCAACTACACGGAAAAATTGCATGTACAACACATTGGAAAAGTGATTCTTCCATGCTCACGTAAAACTTTTGCATTCGCTGAAAAACTCTCACTTTTCTTAACTTGTAGAACAATCTACTATTAATTCACTAGCGATTTAAGAACAACTCGCTAGCATATAAACATTATAAACAGTTACTTATGGTTGCTATTATAGAGATAATAATAATAATGCCAGTTTAAAATGACAAAGAAATAATAATTAACCGAGTTATTTAACAATAACAGTAATGGCGTAACTGGAGACTTGAGTTACCGCATTTATATTTTTATGACGCTCAACGGCTTAAACCTGAAAAGAAACACAGATTGCAAGCAGCTGAAAATTATTTCGGTGGCATACATAATTTTCACATATAATCTCATAAGAGTATTAATTCTTTCCTGATTTTTTTATTGCATCCAACAACGTCGTATTAATTAGGACGCCTTCCAGAGGCGAGCGTTTCCTTTCCAGAGACTTTCCATTTGAAAATATATTTTTTGAAACTTTTCCTTACTCACAATCTCGAGCGTGCTTTTAAAACTTTCTGTTGTGCAACAAAAGTTATTACATTCGTCGTATATTTTAAATGCGGCATATGCTGCGGGTTTCAGCTAGTAAAACCAATAAAGTAATAATCTAGCCAAAATTGCTTTCGAGAACACTATATTTCTGTAGGAATAAACTTGTCAAATCTGGAATACTCATGCTATAATTTAAATCCTCTTTTAGTACGGAAATAGCGTTCACAAACTGAATGGCGAGATTATTATTGAAGACATCAGAATACTTTTTCTGAAGCAAATCACATCGGACCTGTTCAACTTCTTGCATTCTTAAAACGTTTATTGATTCAAAAAATTCAGAAATGTTTCTTAGTTTTTCAAAGCTTTCAAATCGAGTCTGATCACTGATGACTGATAACTGAGAGTGGAGACTGAGGTTGCAGTGCTATCAATCTATAACCAAATAAAGTAGAATATATCAGGATATTTAATAAGCGAATGCAGAACTTACCGGCCCCCCCACAGGGTCCTCTAAGGGCCCGGGCCCCTAAGCAACGCTTATTCCCGCTTATAAATATCACCGCCACTGGGTGCACATCCAAAGAAACATCTTCGAGGAGCTCTGGCAGAACTTCTTGTAAAAATTGCAAATGAGAATGGCCATTAAGACGTGCTGGTTACTCGCAAGATTCTATTAAAGTGTTGTTCAAAATTCCGGATTTTGATCAGCCCATATACATATGAGAATTGTGGAAGTTAAGAACACCATTTTTAGTAAAACGGTATTCATCCGTTACCAGTAGCTGCATTGGAAATTATGCTTACCTATTAGTGGGATTTAGCGGCCATTCGCAAAACTGCTGCAACTTGATTTTGATACCCCTCTAGCTACCCTTTCAGTCTACGTTAGAAACACCCTGTATATTGTTATGTTTTATTACTGTATTGTATTATAATATTTTAAATAAATAAGCTTAATAATCTCAAATGGGCTCTTGACTCATATTGGTCTGGTCTCCACATCCTAGCAAGTATTATTTTGATTTGTAGATATAAATTATAAGAACTACATTTGCTATCATATCAATTATCATGGTATTATTTTTAATAATTTAAAAAGTACTAAAGTAAATATACTTGGATTTTACAATGGCTGCATAATTATTTTTCCAAAAATCATATAAGTTTTACCTATTTTTTAGATAATATTGAACACTCTTCAACCGTCATTCGACCTCAGAATAGCTTTTTCTTGCAGTGAGCTTTCTTAATTAAAAACTTTAAAAACCTTTTCCTCAGCAATTGTTTGTTTACAATTTTAAAAATGCAACAACTATTTTTATCAAAATAAACCCACCCATGTGTGGTGGGCAAAAGGCTAGTTAGTGTATTAATAAATAAATTTGTACAGAACCACCATGTCTTTGACCGGTGCATTACCAAGTAATTTCGGTGCGTGATAAAGCGAGTGTATGAGTGCCACCCAAGTAAGCATGTGACTGTGTAGTATACCTGTGCCGGTTCGTGAAAAAGTGCATTTCAAGCACTAATTTAGACATAAACAGGTTAGCAACAAACGGGGAAATGCTGTTTCCCATTGCTGTTCCTTCGTGTTGTTCATATAATTTACCATCTATTTGAAAGCAATGAGTAGTTAATCTAACAAACTCGTCAATATTGTTTGAACCCTAATTATTATCCGTAAGTAATTCCCGAAGAAATGTCATGGTTTGTGGAACTGGTGCACTTAGAAATAAAGAGCACACATCAAATGAAACTAGAATCTCGCTTTCTCCAAGTTTAAAATCTTTAATTTTATTTATAAACTCCGAGTTTTGAGGTTTTGGCAGGTTTCTACGTTCATTTTTTAACTATTTAGATAAGAGGTCAGTCGGAGAGTTAATACAAGGAACAATAGGTCTCACTGGAGATCCCATCACCCACTCTGATCTTTATACTCTGTTGAAGTTGACACCTGATTGGTCGCATAGGACACGCCCTCAGCGTTAAAATGTGCGGACGTACTTATATACTCGTTCCAGCTCTGTCCATGCAACACAGCCACAGTCTAAGGCGCTTGAGCGTGTTGCATGGTTCGTGCCTAATTCTTTGACGGTTTTCGGTAATTTCGGCTTTTCGTACGTGCAAGAGTGAGTAACGCCTTACTCGCCGCTGCTATGGGCCATTTCTGCTCATTTGTTTAGCATTTTCAGTGTAATTAATTAAATTTTATATTTTCAGCTCTCTCCATCCATTCTGTTGCCGATGCTAATGGTTTTGATATACCACCTTCTATCAATAGTTTTGTGAGGCTCTCCATCTATTCTGCAATCGGTATGACTGGTGCTATACCTTTAACAAGAGTTGTTACACGTGTTCTTCCTCCCTCTCTCACGCCTGCACCGCGCAGCGTAGACCGGGGCCCAACTTACAAGATGCCGCCCACATGCCCGGCCCAGCCGAGGGCATCTTCATCGACGTCCCAGCCAAGGCCCCCGACCACTGCTACCCTCCAAAAGGTTTCACCGTCCGATGCAGCAGCGAACAAGAGCTCCGCAAAACCCGCCACTGTCGCCTCACAGTGAGCCCCGCTTACCTTCGCCGCCGCAATATCCTTCAGGCAAACCCGATATAAAATCACCATCATCGACGCTAATTCCAGATCTCCGGTTTCCTCTAATGCCGAAGTAACCGCATCTTCTCCTGCCTCGATCGAAGACTCCTCCAAGGACGACTCCAACCCCTGTACTGTCGCCACCGGCAGACGTCGCACCACCTTCACGTCCTCCAGCAGCTCCATTGGTCCAACAACTACTAAAACCTTCCTAATTTGTGGTCTTCCGCAGGAAGCTTCCACTCCCAAAGCTCTTGAAGCTTACATCAGAAAAATTCCCGAACTTATTATCAGCAACATCTCGGTTTTCAACAACGGCACTGCACGTGTCAGCTCCCCATGCCCCGACCTAGGAACAAAATTAGAGTCCCTTTCCCACCAGCTTGGCCGCCCTTTAAGAATTTCTTCTCCCTCAGGCCCAGATGGCCGCAACATCACTTCCCGTCTTCCTACGTTCTCCTCCGTCCTGTGAGGAGTCGAATTAGACATCTCTGCAGAAGACGTGAACGAAGCTCTCCGCCAAGCTGGCCTTCAATTCAACAACACCTGGCGCATCCGTTCCAAGGCCACCGACCAAGAAACCAGATTGTTCCCCATTGTCACCAGCTCCCAATCCACCTTGGACACCCTCTTCTCCAGCGGATTACGAATGTTTCATCATTCTTACCCTGCAGAACTCTCCAATCCTCCCAAACCTCAACCAGTTCAATGTGACGATGATTCAAGTTCGACCACGTAACCTCCAGCTGTCAAGAGAGAAAGTCTGTTTGTGGAGTCTGCGGTAGGGACCACAACACTTCCTCCTGCAAACCCCATGCCACGCCCAAGTACGGAAACTGCAACGGTGACCACGTCGCCTTTTCCGTGAAATGTCCCAATCGACCTGCTGAAGCCGCAACATTCGACTCCACTGCTCACCCGAAAACAGCTGATGCCCCCTTGTCTGGCGATTTCTCCAAAGCAGACGACCCCACGGTTCATAGAATCATTCGCTTCTTCATGAACACCCTCGCCAACCTATTCCCAGACCTCCGCGGCAGAATTCAGCAGGTCTTAAAGTCCCTATTTTTCCAATTATTTGGTCTGCAGTTTGCTGCTTCCTATGCGGGCAACTGGCTACACGTCTCCTTGGTTTAAATTGTTTCTTTTCCATGTTCACCTCTCACATCGGTTTCGTTTATGGATCTACAAATCGCGTGGATTAACACCAATGGCTGGACCAGGAAGCGTCCTCTTATCGTGGACCTGGTCCAAGCCGATGACATTCACGTTTTCTCCGTCACAGAAACCCATTTGAAGCCTTCACAATCACTAACTTTTTCCAGATTCCAGATCTTTCGCAAAGACGGCCCTAGAGAGAGGGCAGGTGTCGCTCTTGCCATAGATGATCGCCTTCTATCTTCGTCTCTAGAACTTCCAGAATAATTTTCAGACCTATCCCATGTCTTTAGTCTGTACGTCCTCCCTAATAATCCCCTTCCAGAAACACCTTCTGGAATTTGCCGCCGCCCATCGTAGATCCATTATCATGGGAGACTTTCGGCGACACTGTCACGAACATCAAAGGGGCCGTATTCGCCAATTATCTTCTTCTTCTAGACCTCTTCAGAATTTCCAACCAAGCTCCGACATATATTTCCCATCTCGGATGCTCCATTTCAGGGTTCAGTTTACACTTCAACACTTCCCCTTAAACTGAAATTTCTTCTCTAGATGCTAATCCCAGCAACTTCCTCAGTTTTACAAATCTGGGCTTGCTCAAGGGTTTTGTTAAAATGTCAGCTAGTTGATGTTCCCCTGGAATGTGCATTACTTCTAGAACACCCTCGGACACTTTCTCACGAATGAACATGTACCATACATCTATATGCTTAGTCCGCTTTTGAAACTCCGGATTTCTCGCTAGTTTCACCGCACTGGCATTATCCATTTTTAAAATAGGCACGGGTTGAATGTCATGCGTAATTTCATTCAGAAGTCTGGAGAGCCACACTATTTCCTTTGCAGCCTCACTTCCAGATATGAATTCTGCCTCTGTTGTAGATAGAGAAATCGAACGCTGCTTCTGACTGAGCCACGTTATAGCTCCTCCACCGAATTTACACAGGACGCCCGATGTTGACTTACGAGTCGACACATCACCGGCATAATCTGCATCACTGTATGCTTCTAACATACCACAACCAGCTTGATAGCGAACACCGTAACCAGTCGTTCCTCGAAGATATTTAAAAATTCTCTTCACTGCTTGCCAATGCTCTTGAGTAGGTTTAGTCAAAGCTTGTGAGATATGATTAACTGCATAAGCAATGTCAGGCCTTGTAGCTACTGCCAAGTACATAAGGCTGCCCACTGCTGAACGAAACGGTACACTTTCAGGTAATATTTCAAGGCACTTTTGTTCCACGGTACCATTCTTTTCAACTGGTGTTGTAACAGGAAATGCTTCGGCCATATTAAATTTCTTTAACACTCTATTTGTGTAGATTTCCTGACTAATAAAGATGGTAAAATTATCCAATTTTTCTATCTGAACTCCCAAGTAATTAGATACCTGTCCAACGATAACGCTGAATTCCTGTTTCAGTTTATCTGTTAGAGCAACAATGTCCTCTTTTTCCCCAGCAAGCAGTCCATCATCAACATAAAGCACAAGTATCAGCTTCTTTGACGAGTTTCTTATGAACAAACAAGGATCCGCCTTACTTTGTTCCAACCCACAGGATTCAAGAAAATCGGTGAACCGTTGATTCCAACATCTCGGTGACTGCTTGAGACCGTACAGACTTTTGACGAGCCTGCAAACTCGATCTGTCCCATCTTCATACGATTCGGGCTGTTGCATATAAACTTCCTCCTTAAGAAATCCATACAAAAACGCCGTTTTAACATTAAATTGCATTAACTCCATGTTTTCCATAGCTGCCACAGCTAGTACAGTTCTTATTGTATCAAACCTGGCGACCGGTGCAAAGGTTTCACCGTAATCGATGCCAGCTATCTGTGAAAAGCCTTTCGCAACAAGTCTTGCTTTAAACCTTGCAACACTGCCATCAGAGTTCTCTTTGATTCTGAAAACCCAACGATTTTGTATAGGTTTCTTCCCAGGGGGCAAACTCGTCAGCGTCCAGGTTCTATTTTGATCCAGAGACTTCATTTCGTCATCCATGGCTGCTTTCCATTCATCTTTGTTTATCGAAGACATGGCTTCCTGAACTGTTTTCGGTTCAGCTTCGGCTAACATTGCATATCCATCGAACTGTTGAGGCAATTTGAGTTTAGTCCTATCTCGCAGTATGGGACGATTCTGTTCTTCTTGCTTTTCCTCTTCATCTCCAGAAGAGTCCGTTCTATCGTTCACATTATTATTAACATCAGCTACAGACGTTGGTTGAATGAATTCTACTATTGCTTCCTCTTGTTTGAAGATTACATCCCTGCTGCAAATTACTTCTTTCTTTTCAGATATAAACACCCTATAGCCATCTTTGTCTGCACAGTAGCCTACTAGAACTCCTTTTATGCTCTTTCTATCCCATTTTTGGCGTTTCTGCTTTGGTATGTGCACAAAGCATTCTGTTCCAAAAATCTTTAGATGATGGACTGCTCTATCATGTCCTGACCACAATTCAATGGGAGTTTTCCCATTTACAGGAGTTGGTCCTGTCCTATTTATTACATAAGCCGCGGTGTTTACTGCCTCCGCCCATAGTGCTTCCGGTAGATTCTTAGCGTGTAACATAGTTCTTGCTGCCTCTACCAATGTGCGGTTTTCCCTTTCAGCTCCACCATTTTGTTCAGGTGAATATGGCATTGTGATCCTATGACGCAGTCCAACCTTCCCAGTTATTTTTCTTACTTCTTCATTGTCGAACTCTTTTCCACCATCAGTTAGTAGCTCCTTGATGGTGTGTCCGGCAACCTTCAGTTCAGCTAGAAATAACTCCAGCTTGTTTTTCACTTCAGATTTTCCTTTTAGAAAATACACAGATCTGTATTTCGAAAAATCATCTTTAAAGTCCACAAAGTAACGAGCGCCTCCTAAAGAAGTTTGAGCCATTGGTCCGCAAACATCTGCATGAACCAATTCTCCTGGTTTTGTTGCTCTCGTTATACGATGACCAAAACTAAGCCTATGCTGTTTTCCGTACATGCAGGCCTCGCAGAATTCTTGATCAATGTTGACTTCAATTCCGCGCTTCTTTAGAAACTGTTGCACATGTCGTTTGTTCTGATGGCCGAGTCTCTCATGCCAAATCTGCAATGTATTAGCTGTAGCTAAGTGAGCCATACCAGCTCTCTTTGGAATTACTACTCGCATACACATTTCATAGAGCCCATTATGTCTTTCTCCAAGCGCTGCAACAATTTTGTTCCTCATCAGCTTACATTGACCTTTACTGAAGCTAACAGTCATTCCTTTGTCAATCGCTGATAGTATGGAAAATAGATTTCGTCGAACCTCAGGTACATACCAAACATCTTTGAGATAGTTTCGTACCCATTTGCCATCAATCAACATTTCCACATCAATGTTGCCCTTGCCGATTGCACACATGTGCTGTCCGTTTCCAATATATATCAGTTGAGGCGTTGCAAAAGTGTCCCATGTAATCAACCATTCTCTTCGAGAAGCCATATGCTGTGTTGCACCTGAATCAGCTATCCACTTCCCATTTGGAATTCTCATGGAAGTCACAAAAACCGCTGCCCCAACAAAAGCTGCTGCATTCAACGAAGACCTAGAACTGCTTTCATCTGCATTGCCTTTCCTTTTTAGGCAATCACGTTTAAAATGACCGTAAAGACCACATCCATAGCATTTAGGACCTTTGCCCTTTTTTAGCTTATTCGGTTTCGAAGAACTAGTCGTCTCAGTCGTTTGACTCTTCTTTTTCGATCCGCCTGCTGCTACAAATGCTGTCACGTTTATGTCTTCAGACGATTTGCTTCGTTCCTTTAAACGCAATTCAACCGTGCATAGCCGTTCTGTCAAAAGAGTGCTTGTACGTTGTTCCTTTGGCATTGATTCCCATGCATTCATAAATTCAAAATATTCTGACGGCATAGTGTTCAGGACGCGGTTGAGAAACAACGAATCGGGAAGTTTCACTTTGTCCTCCTTCCAAGTTTCATCCTGCAGTTCAAGCCACAATTTCTCCAGCTTAGCCATGTGTTTTGCCACACTATCCAGGGGTTCCTTTTCTCGCACGCCAAAGAACTCATTGAAGAGTCGATCCTGACGCTGCTCGGTTCTCTGCTCGAAAATGCTATGCAGTTTTTCCCACATATCCTTGGCAGTGTTACACATATTGATCAATTGTCGTACTTGACTACTCAAACTTGACACTATAATATTTTGAGCCATGAACTCAGTTTTATTTAATGTTGCTACAGTTTTATCATACTCCTCAACCTCTTGCTTTGAAGCTTTATTCGTCGGTTTCGTCGGTGTAACTTGATCTTGCACGGCACGCATCACGTCGTATGCCTGCAGCTGATTGATTGTCCAATACACAGTTTTTGAATACTCTACGTTGTAATTAAAGTATAACTTCTAAAGTTGTATTTCTTTAACACTCACAACACTAAATCTCAATAGGTTACGGGCCCAGTTCGCCTGTGAGTGTTAATAATCGTTCTCATTAAAGTATAACTTCTAAAGTTGTATTTCTTTAACACTCACAACACTAAATCTCAATAGGTTATGGGCCCAGTTCGCCTGTGAGTGTTAATAATCGTTAATCGTGAGGTGAACGACAATAGACTGATTTATTGCCTGAGATTTTTAAGTCAAAGTCTGTATCTTAAAAGATGGAGCATCTTCCGGTAAGGATAGACAAACTGGAGGGACAGACAAATTGGGTGGACTGGAAGTTTCAAGTAAGAATTCAGCTGCAGGCATACGACGTGATGCGTGCCGTGCAAGGTCAAGTTACACCGACGAAACCGACGAATAAAACTTCAAAGCAAGAGGTTGAGGAGTATGATAAAACTGTAGCAACATTAAATAAAACTGAGTTCATGGCTCAAAATATTATAGTGTCAAGTTTGAGTAGTCAAGTACGACAATTGATCAATATGTGTAACACTGCCAAGGATATGTGGGAAAAACTGCATAGCATTTTCGAGCAGAGAACTGAGCAGCGTCAGGATCGACTCTTCAATGAGTTCTTTGGCGTGCGAGAAAAGGAACCCCTGGATAGTGTGGCAAAACACATGGCTAAGCTGGAGAAATTGTGGCTTGAACTGCAGGATGAAACTTGGAAGGAGGACAAAGTGAAACTTCCCGATTCGTTGTTTCTCAACCGCGTCCTGAACACTATGCCGTCAGAATATTTTGAATTTATGAATGCATGGGAATCAATGCCAAAGGAACAACGTACAAGCACTCTTTTGAGAGAACGGCTATGTACGGTTGAATTGCGTTTAAAGGAACGAAGCAAATCGTCTGAAGACATAAACGTGACAGCATTTGTAGCAGCAGGCGGATCGAAAAAGAAGAGTCAAACGACTGAGACGACTAGTTCTTCGAAACCGAATAAGCTAAAAAAGAGCAAAGGTCCTAAATGCTATGGATGTGGTCTTTACGGTCATTTTAAACGTGATTGCCTAAAAAGGAAAGGCAATGCAGATGAAAGCAGTTCTAGGTCTTCGTTGAATGCAGCAGCTTTTGTTGGGGCAGCGGTTTTTGTGACTTCCATGAGAATTCCAAATGGGAAGTGGATAGCTGATTCAGGTGCAACACAGCACATGGCTTCTCGAAGAGAATGGTTTATTACATGGGACACTTTTGCAATGCCTCAACTGATATATATTGGAAACGGACAGCACATGTGTGCAATCGGCAAGGGCAACATTGATGTGGAAATGTTGATTGATGGCAAATGGGTACGAAACTATCTCAAAGATGTTTGGTATGTACCTGAGGTTCGACGAAATCTATTTTCCATACTATCAGCGATTGACAAAGGAATGACTGTTAGCTTCAGTAAAGGTCAATGTAAGCTGATGAGGAACAAAATTGTTGCAGCGCTTGGAGAAAGACATAATGGGCTCTATGAAATGTGTATGCGAGTAGTAATTCCAAAGAGAGCTGGTATGGCTCACTTAGCTACAGCTAATACATTGCAGATTTGGCATGAGAGACTCGGCCATCAGAACAAACGACATGTGCAACAGTTTCTAAAGAAGCGCGGAATTGAAGTCAACATTGATCAAGAATTCTGCGAGGCCTGCATGTACGAAAAACAGCATAGGCTTAGTTTTGGTCATCGTATAACGAGAGCAACAAAACCAGGAGAATTGATTCATGCAGATGTTTGCGGGCCAATGGCTCAAACTTCTTTAGGAGGCGCTCGTTACTTTGTGGACTTCAAAGATGATTTTTCGAAATACAGATCTGTGTATTTTCTAAAAGAAAAATCTGAAGTGAAAAACAAGCTGGAGTTATTTCTAGCTGAACTGAAGGTTGCCGACACACCATCAAGGAGCTACTAACTGATGGTGGAAAAGAGTTCGACAATGAAGAAGTAAGAAAAATAACTGGGAAGGTTGGACTGCGTCATAGGATCGCAATGCCATATTCACCTGAACAAAATGGTGGAGCTGAAAAGAAAAACCGCACATTGGTAGAGGCAGCAAGAACTATGTTACACGCTAAGAATCTACCGGAAGCACTATGGGCTGAGGCAGTAAACACCGCGGCTTATGTAATAAATCGGACAGGACCAACTCCTGTGAATGGCAAAACTCCCATTGAATTGTGGTCAGGACATGATAGAGCAGTTCATCATCTAAAGATTTTTGGAACAGAATGCTTTGTGCACATACCAAAGCAGAAACGCCAAAAATGGGACAGAAAGAGCATAAAAGGAGTTCTGGTAGGCTACTGTGCAGACAAAGATGGCTATAGGGTGTTTATATCTGAAAAGAAAGAAGTAATTTGCAGCAGGGATGTAATCTTCAAGCAAGAGGAAGCAATAGTAGAATTCATTCAACCAACGTCTGTAGCTGATGTTAATAATGACGTGAACAATAGAACGGACTCTTCTGGAGATGAAGAGGAAAAGCAAGAAGAACAGAATCGTCCCATACTGCGAGATAGGACTAAACTCAAATTGCCTCAACAGTTCGATGGATATGCAATGTTAGCCGAAGCTGAACCGAAAACAGTTCAGGAAGCCATGTCTTCGATAAACAAAGATGAATGGAAAGCAGCCATGGATGACGAAATGAAGTCTCTGGATCAAAATGGAACCTGGACGCTGACGAGTTTGCCCCCTGGGAAGAAACCTATACAAAATCGTTGGGTTTTCAGAATCAAAGAGAACTCTGATGGCAGTGTTGCAAGGTTTAAAGCAAGACTTGTTGCGAAAGGCTTTTCACAGATAGCTGGCATCGATTACGGTGAAACCTTTGCACCGGTCGCCAGGTTTGATACAATAAGGACTGTACTAGCTGTGGCAGCTATGGAAAACATGGAGTTAATGCAATTTGATGTTAAAACGGCGTTTTTGTATGGATTTCTTAAGGAGGAAGTTTATATGCAACAGCCCGAATCGTATGAAGATGGGACAGATCGAGTTTGCAGGCTCGTCAAAAGTCTGTACGGTCTCAAGCAGTCACCGAGATGTTGGAATCAACGGTTCACCGATTTTCTTGAATCCTGTGGGTTGGAACAAAGTAAGGCGGATCCTTGTTTGTTCATAAGAAACTCGTCAAAGAAGCTGATACTTGTGCTTTATGTTGATGATGGACTGCTTGTTGGGGAAAAAGAGGACATTGTTGCTCTAACAGATAAACTGAAACAGGAATTCAGCGTTACCGTTGGACAGGTATCTAATTACTTGGGAGTTCAGATAGAAAAATTGGATAATTTTACCATCTTTATTAGTCAGGAAATCTACACAAATAGAGTGTTAAAGAAATTTAATATGGCCGAAGCATTTCCTGTTACAACACCAGTTGAAAAGAATGGTACCGTGGAACAAAAGTGCCTTGAAATATTACCTGAAAGTGTACCGTTTCGTTCAGCAGTGGGCAGCCTTATGTACTTGGCAGTAGCTACAAGGCCTGACATTGCTTATGCAGTTAATCATATCTCACAAGCTTTGACTAAACCTACTCAAGAGCATTGGCAACCAGTGAAGAGAATTTTTAAATATCTTCGAGGAACGACTGGTTACGGTGTTCGCTATCAAGCTGGTTGTGGTATGTTAGAAGCATACAGTGATGCAGATTATGCCGGTGATGTGTCGACTCGTAAGTCAACATCGGGCGTCCTGTGTAAATTCGGTGGAGGAGCTATAACGTGGCTCAGTCAGAAGCAGCGTTCGATTTCTCTATCAACAACAAGGCAGAATTCATCGCTGGAAGTGAGGCTGCAAAGGAAATAGTGTGGCTCTCCAGACTTCTGAATGAAATTACGCATGACATTCAACCCGTGCCTATTTTAAAAATGGATAATGCCAGTGCGGTGAAACTAGCGAGAAATCCGGAGTTTCAAAAGCGGACTAAGCATATAGATGTATGGTACATGTTCATTCGTGAGAAAGTGTCCGAGGGTGTTCTAGAAGTAATGCACATTCCAGGGGAACATCAACTAGCTGACATTTTAACAAAACCCTTGAGCAAGCCCAGATTTGTAAAACTGAGGAAGTTGCTGGGATTAGCATCTAGAGAAGAAATTTCAGTTTAAGGGGAAGTGTTGAAGTGTAAACTGAACCCTGAATTACTTTGAACACTAATCTAAATATTAGTAGTAGTCTGCTGTCGGTATCATAAAAAAGTTGCTTTTAATTGATTGTCCAATTCACAGTTTTTGAATACTCTATGCTGTAATTAAAGTATAACTTCTAAAGTTGTATTTCTTTAACACTCACAACACTAAATCTCAATAGAAACGTTCCCTCATCGTATCGCCCTTCTCAATGTTTTGGACAAAACCTTTGAAAAGATCTTTGCTTCCAGGCTTCGACAATTTTTAGAGGATCAAGACGTCATTCCCGACTTCCAATATGGCTTTCGCCCTCAACGAAGCACAACCAACCTTCTGCTTCAGCTCCAAACTGACGCCACTCTTGCCATCAACTCCGGTCCATGCCTTCTCGCCGTCATGCTGGACATTGAGAGAGCTTTTGACTCAGTCTGGCATGCCGGTCTGTTGAAAAAGCTTTTGGACTTTCACGTCCATCCTTTCTTTGTCCGCTTCATCAACAGCTATCTATCCTCCCGCCAACACCAGGTCACAGTCCGCGGAAAAACCTTTAGACCGTTCTCCCCAAGAGCCGAGGTTCCTCAAGGCTCGATTCTCACTCCTCTGCTCTTCATCACTTTCTACGCCGACATTCCTTTCCCGCCCAACCCAAGAGTCCAACATTTTCAGTACACAGATGACACCGCCATGTGGCTCAAAGCCATCAGCAGTAGCCGCGCCTCCAGCCTTCTATCCCGGTCATTTCTGAGCCTCGAAAGCTGGTTTCAGCGCTGGAGAATTAAACCCAACCCGAACAAACCCAAGGCCATCTTGTTCAAAAACCCACATCACCACAGCAGACCGTTACTGGACCCCAACAACGTCTCCTTGACACTATGGAACTCTAGGCTAAAGCTCGCCACTTCAGTCATCTATCTGGGTGTCCAATTTACTTCCACCCTGAGCTGGCTCCCCCAGCTTCAAAGATGCCTCGACTCTATTCAGAGAAGGAGTGTCATTCTCTCCGTGCTTCGAGGCATAGTAGAGAGGCCAAACTAAATTAACTCGTCAAATAACGATTTTCGTGGGACTGAAATCGGCGGTGTTTCCTGAGTATGAGGAGCTATGAGGTCACAAAGATGGCGATTCTTTGTATCAGCTTTTGTCGATTAACTTAATAACTACTTAACCTATTTATGGGACTGAGGTGTCGTATGACAGGTATTTAAGTGTTAAGGCTTATATTTACATAAGGATATTTACTAAAGAAAATATGTTTACGAATTAACATTCTTTTATTTTAAATGACGCAATAAAATGCCAGTTACCTTAAAAATACTTAAATGCATAATTTTGCTACATTATCACCTATATTATAAACTTATATAATTTTTGAAATTGCATGATATATGACGAAGTTATGACCATTTTACTGCGCATGGGCGCGGGCTCCCCGCTCGTCAGCTGACATGACCGAGGTCGTTGGCCAACAGGCTCACACAAGTCGGGTTACAGACTGAAGGTGGACCTGCGTGTTCGTGTTTATAACACGTATTGCTTTGGTTTCGATTAATAGAAAAAGATGTAAATTTCTACAGCCCCCTAAAGAAAGTTAAACCGAAGACATTAAAACATTTGAATACTTTAAACTTACAGGACAAAATAACAAAGACGTTGCAATAGATACAAATATTTTAGTCAGTCAGATGTTTTCTGCTGTGAAGAGTGGGAGTGATATAGATCTTTAAAAAATATTACTAAATAAGCTACGCAAACCACCTCCGTCGTTAATTGATAATAATGGAGAAGACAGACAAACTACGAAAGCATTATTAGCTAACCTATTACAAGAGGAATCGCCAGTGTAGCTCAGTGATTAGAGCATTTGACTGCGGTGTGAAAGTCTGGAGTTTAAATCCCAGAATCGATGCCTGACGGGCCGCCTACCTAGTCGCTTTAAATAATTGGAGACCTGCGTTCGAAAGAACAAAGTGTAATAATGCGGTTGTCTAATGCGTGATGCTTACCACATCACCACGTGTCATAAATTTGACATGCGACAGCCGGGTGTGAGAGCGAGGATATGGAAGCTCTGACTTGTCGCCTTGCAGGCCAAGCTCCTTCATGGGGTGTTAGTGTCTCACCATCATTATTATTATTATTACAAGAGGAAGGAAATATTTTAGAAATATTAGTCAATGAACCAAAAATCCAAACTGCTACTTTAGTCGAACGCCAAGCACTGATTTGAGCCATTGGAAAACATAAGGTGCAAAGAGTTTTGGCTATCTCAGCGATGCATTTTTACGAGCTGTCATGTCGAATTTCAAACAAAACGAATGCCAAAGTGTCCATGTCCTTTTCGAGCACTATGCGTCAATTAAGTCTGGAACACGATTAAAACGGAGTCAAAAGACTGTTCCAATTGAACACAAAATATCCAGTCGTGAGACGATTCTACCTAGAAAATGGAACCGCTTTCTACATTCGATTAAAAATAGGGCAAGCTTGAACAAATTTCTGTTCAAGAAAATTGCGGAGCAAGCATTAAAGCTCGACACCAATCACGAACTTTTGACTTCTGGTGGCTTTGCTGATCCTGAGACAGTAAGCACTCACTTTTTGCGAGGCATTTAAATACTTGTCATACGACACCTTATTCGTATAAATAGGTTAAGTAGTTATTGAGTTAATCGACAAAACCTGATACCAAGAATCACCATCTTTGTGACATCATAGCTCC
The DNA here is from genome assembly GCA_940337035.1 of Agriotes lineatus. Classification (NCBI taxonomy): domain Eukaryota; kingdom Metazoa; phylum Arthropoda; class Insecta; order Coleoptera; family Elateridae; genus Agriotes; species Agriotes lineatus. Next base: position 75,168 of record CALNHX010002695.1, read on the forward strand.
TTACTCCATAGGCTGAGAAAGCAACAACAGGATTTTTACTACTCAGGAAACACAGCTGATTACGATGGTATCACTTGTCGGTATAAAACTACTCAGTCCCACGAAAATAATTGTTAATTCTTTTGGCCTCCCTATTAGCAGCTTTGGAGGTTGCCACCCTCGCACCTTCCTCCATACCTATAATATATTTATTCCGCCTATTATTGATTACCGTTTCATCTGTTTCAGCGCTCTACCTTGCTCCAACATGAAGAGGCTAAGATCAAAGGAGAGGGCTGTCGCCAGGACGATGCTGTACTTGAACTGGTTTCATCCTTCTCAGTAGGTTTGCGACCTTGCCGGCACCCCCATATAGACGGCAGATTCTCCGATCTCCGCGGCCAATTCGTACAACAAGCAATACAGCAGGACCACCATCACACCCTCAGGACTCCAGCTTTTCAAACCAAGATTGCCCAGGACGAAGAAGATGTTTCCCCCAGCCATCCTTCTCGGCAACACGGAATATCTTCCCGAAAAGTTCCAGGACATCCTAGAAAACGTTCCCCTCAACCTCCGATGATCCCCACTTTACTGTACTGTATCACCTTATTCTTGTAAATTTGTAAATATGCAATATCTTAAGCTCAATTCTGTAAACACGCAATATCCTAAGTTTAAATTCAAATGAAATGTTATTTTTTTATTCTAAAAAATTTCATGTACAAAGTCAAGAGTGCAAGTCCCCTAAACCGCAGTAGGTAATATTTTTTCTAGACAGGACCCAGGTTGTATCACAGACAAATGAATATAGCTACGTGATATACAAAGTGAGATCATACTTTTACCAAAGAGCATATAATGCTTTTACCATATTTACATTTTCGGTAAATAAATATACTATATACACACTTGAAATGGTTCAAACTTGTTTCTATACACCTCATTTTACGATACCTATCTGTGTATTGTTTGAGGTTACTCGAATAGTCAATATTGACTTCAAATTTCAGCTTGCCGGTGTCGGTAGCTCAGTGGTAAGCATCCTGGCTACTGATCTAAGGGTCGCGAGTTCGATTCCCGGTCCCGGTGAGGTTTTCAAAAATAAAAAAATGCAGATGAAAGCCTCTACAGAATGCCATCATTCGGAAGTGATGTAAAGGCGTGGGTCCCATGTTACTACGATGTGTAGCATGTAAAAGATCCCTTGTTAGGGTTGGAACTCCTTAGTCTCGGCAAAATTCTAAGTAGGACTTTGACCATATGACCAAAGCAGTCGGTGTCTAAGGTACCTGGTACTCTGCATGCCTAGACCTTGTCCATTAACAAACAAACAAACAAACAACAACAAATTTCAGCTTAGATTAAGTTGTCTTTGTAGATGCACGCCTAGCATTTCTAGGTTAATGTAGCTTACACCGTGTGAACTCAAACAAGGATTTATGTGACAGTTATGTTCGTTGGTAGCCCATAAACCTTTACATTGCATCCACGATTCGGCCCGTGTTGTTAGAGTAGGTACCTTGTGAACAAGGCTACTTAATCAAAGTTGCCGTTTTGCTGTTTGTGCACCCATATAGACTAACGTTTCGTAAGAAAAACCCAAAAACTTCCACGTGCTTATCACGAGGTCGCAGCGTTCAGCTGTTTTTCGTTAGTGGTCGAATGCGCTAGGATTCTTTTCCTGCACCTCGAGGAAGCAACTTGTTTCTAAAAGGTCCCGTTCGTGCTTTATTACGCTACGACGATTAATTTTTGAAGGGCTGATGGTTTTGATTCAGGTACGATTGCGATTTTCTGCTTGCTATTCTTATATTAATTATGTTTCTTTAGCTCTTAATTGACAGTTTTACCTGACTTAATTTTCAACACCGGCTAATGTCCTACCTAGCTTCTGCAATTTGGGAGTGGCTCTGCTTCAATTACGGGCGCATCAAAGGTGCTTTTAACCACAGGGTATAGCAACCCCGGCCAGCATTTGCCTGTCAGCAACTTATGGGCGTTAGAGGTTCGAGGTTAGTGTTACTTTTGTGGTGATTACCGCATTAAAAGTGGATGGTCTCCCTGCTTTCAAGCTGATTCGGACTGGCTATTCCGAGATTAATATTATATTAAATTATCTTGAAATTTAAATTCGTACATACCATAACTATCAGTATTTAAAGTTTAAATTTATACTTTTCGTTATTACTAACATGTAAAGTTTAGACGCATACGTTCAATCAGTTTTAATAGAAGTTTAAATGCGTATACTTAATTACAATTAATATTGAAAGCTACAATTTATATGTGTAATCAAACCTTTGTAAAAGGAGCATTCACGTTTTTTGCCTTCAATAGCCTGACAGAAAGGTTTTTTTAAATAACAGCGATATGCATATCACTCGATTTATTTGTGGCTACAATTAATTTAATAACCTGAAAGGGGTTCTTGATCTTGATGCGTGTCACAACCTTCAATTAATTTGCACATTTCTATTATTATTACATTCTTTATGACCAAATTATTCTAATTATTTAATATTGAGTTACCATTATAGACTGCAAGATTATTTAGCGTTAATAAATAAATGCTAGTCACTTGTAGTTAGTAATATTATTTGAAATCATCTGATTTCTGGCGCCCATACCTTTTTTTGAAGACTTTGCAGGGTACACAGCTCGTGGTTTGAACCTTATCGCCGAATTTGAGCTAGTTCGGCCTGCGCGGTAAGTAAAAATTTTTAGAGCTTTCGTGTAGTGCGTGCTTTAAGGAGGTTAATCGGCGATTTTTTTTACTACCATTGATTATTTTAATTAATTAACCGCAGGTCAGCTTCCTTATCGTTTTAGAGTCACAATTGCTCTGACCAAATTATTCGTGGCTTCTACATTGTAAGGGTTCACAGGCCACCAAGGAACATAACTCTCACACAAATCAGTGTTTGGGTTCACAAAGTGTAAGGTACATAGGTAAATCCAAATAATGCTGGGTGTTCACCTACAAAGATCTAACAGTCTAAGCCAAAATTTGATCTATACCATAAAATCGGTGGTCTCTTTCTTTGTATGTATGTTTGTTCGCTATCTCCTCTGAAGATACTGGACCGATTAAATTGTATGATAACTTAAAAGTTTGCTAATTTTTAGACTTAGATCATACGCCAGTTTTTATTTTCAAAAAATGTACGAAAAAGTAAAGTAAAATTAAATTATATTTAATTTAATTAAATCGTGTAATTAGCAAAGCAAAGCGTAGCTCGAGTGATTCACTAGTTTTAATATACTGGCAGATTTCCTGTCTTAACTTGACGATGACTCAAAATTTTTTAGTCTTATAACATCTGTTCCTGCCAAGAACAAATTTTCAAAAGTGGCATTAGTAATGAGAAAACATAAAAATAGACTCAATAATGAATCTATCCATAGTTTAATGTGGTTAAATTCATGGGTTAACAATAATATATCTTATTGTGAATGTGAAATACATATAGTATTTCCTATATTGTTACGGTGTGCTATCAGTATTATTATTTAATCTTAAGTACTTTATCACTCTTTATAATTATCTCCCAAATAAAATTAATTTGAAAGACTAATGTTAACTGCTCCTTACTTATGTAAAAATACTTACCCATAGGTGAGCAGGATCATAAAGATGTAGGTACACAAGTATTTTTAATAAACGAAAAACAGGAAATGCTTGATTCTTGAGAAATACTATGTTGGAGTAACCAAGTTACCTCTCTTACTACACCAACTTGCATTTCTTGAATGAGTTGAATCTTGCATAAAATGCGTTCATTTTATGTCTAAACCGGTCTTGCCATGCATCATCGAATTACACGTTTTAAACAGGCTAAATCAGGCATAAAATGAATTTATTTTATCATCAACCAAGTGTAAATGGATCAGTCTTATTCTGATCTTCACAATGGCACCCAAATGTTTTAACGACAAAAAATTAGATAGCCTTTTGGGAACCAGTGTCACCCACAGCAAATAAGAGTTTAGCAAAAATGAAAAAAGTGACGCAGAAAATCATAATCCTGACAAAGTTGAAACTGAAGAAGGGATAAAAGTGTAACTACCTGACTACCTGACATATCTGAAAATGTTTATTATAAATCGTATGTCGCAGGTCTCCAAAAAAAGCAAGGCTGTTCTCTCACTCAACTCAGTTTCACTGCTGTTGACACAAGATCTGAGAATGTACTTACGTCCATGCAACCAGAAGGGGACCACTCTGAATTTTCAAGCAAATAATTAATATGGCTGCTGTTAGCAATCATTTTTACACACAAAAATACTGATGTGTGTAAAGATAGAAGCTATCATAGATACTTTCTTCAAAAATTAGCACTCCCTAATGTAAGAAATAAAACATGGGGTAACTGAGTTACTCCGCATGGTCTGTGAAGTACATTCCATTAGCATTGGTCACGGGGAAGATTAAACCAGCTGTTTTTTGTTTTTATTTTGTTGATGCAAATGCGATTTACCACTATTTATCTTCGTCACTTACCAAGAAAAGGTCCTGTGGTACACAATTTTAAAATGAAAATTTTAAGCAATAATAAAAAGATACTTGATTTTATTTTATACAAAGTTTGTTACTGGAAGACAACAATAATTAACTCATTGTAACAATTAATATTAACAAGCAAATAGCTTATTTTGCATTTAGGAATGTCTCTAGATCTTGTTGATCCAAATCCAGCTGAATCTCTTCTAGTAAGGCACTTGACTGAACATTTGTTTCAATTTCTGGAAAACATTGATTAGTACAGATATAGAAAAGCAAAAACACATTCTTACTTGGTATGGTTCCGAGGCTTTTGTAAGTTTCTAAATCGTTATTGAATGCTTCTGCAAACACCTGTTGTCTTTCTTCCAACATTTTTTTCTGTTTAAGTTCCTGGTCCATTAGAGTTTGAGCATGTTTGGCTTGCAATTCAGTCCTTGCCTTTTCAAAATTTACTGAAATTTTTTAAAAAGATTTATCCACTTTGTAAAGTAAAGGCTAAGAGTATTGTATGAAAGAGGAAACAAATTCGATAAACAATATGCATATACAGTAAGTCCGCGAATTGAGTTACAAAGAGGTATGACTGACAAAAACAATTGTACATCAAACTACAAATGTGAAATTCAGCCATTGCTTGACTTGAAACTAATTTTTTGTATATTTTGAATTTTTTAAATTAAAGCGGGCAGGGCAACCAATAATAAAGAATGTTTTTGTCAGTTAAAGTATCTTATCCGTTCATATTACACAAGGATTTTATTAAGAAAAATTATTACCTATTATGAGTAGGTACTACTACTACTCTTAGAAATTATATTTTTTATTTACTGTGTGCATTGTAAAAAATAACATTATTAAACTAAGCTGAAGTGCAATTATTTTTAATGAGATCGCTATATCAACAATACTTAATTAAATTTTAGAAAGCATCTCCTAAAACCGTTTGTTTCAGTAACATATTACTAATATTTTAGGTCACTTGTTATTGCAGTTTTTCGCAATTTTTCCAATTAAAGATTATCCTTGTAAGTTTGGAAGCTTTTGGTTAAAAAAAAACATAAATTAGATTAACATTTTGGAGCCTATTTGCTAAAACGCATTTATTAATAAATTTATCATTCAGTGTATATGATAAATTGTTGTTTCAATGCACTTTTTATTGAAGTTTATGTTTACAACTAAGAAACTGCATGGATACTGTAGAGATAAAGGAGATTCACTTAAAGAGAAATTCCACACACGATAGATAATATAATATGAAATTTAGTATAATCCTGATAAGAGTATAAGAATAAAATAAATTATCTAGGTATGAAATAGGAAACTTAGTTTAAATTACATCTTTTTTAAAGCACTCATTATATAGGATGTATAAGTGGTACAAATATGATGTAGGTAGTTCATAATAACAGTATAGTGTATATTTAATTTAATGTAGCTTTTATTTGTTTTGCTTTATGATTAACTAAAATTTAAACGATAATAATGACAAACACAAAATGATAACTCATTAAGCAAAAAATTAATGACAAAAATGCATTTTATCTGTCACAGTCAACAAAGATGTTTGTACACGATTATTATTTAATAAATTGGCATTACATATTCTGTAATACATAAACGAAACTTCATCTAATGAAATCTAAATAAAAATATAATTAAGTGTAGGTACTTTTTTACACTATTACCTACCTGTTTGCAGCCCTAATATAGTTTTCCGTTTTTACCTAGATAACTTAACATAATCACTTTATTACTTACACAATTTCTTTTCCTTGTAAAGGGCTAACTGATACCTATGGTCCACTTTCTTCTTTTCCAATTCCAGAGCTTCGATGGCATCTTCCAGATCTAGTAAACTTCTTTCAGTGGTTTCAAAGCTGTGGTGCAATTGTCGAATCTGCGCAAGGCAGCTTTCCACGCTCTTATCTAATGTTGGGGGAGCATTCAGAAGCTGATTTATTTCGACAATATTGTTGTAGTCCTTGCTGACTTTTGCATGCACGACGTTAATACTTTCGGCTAGCTTAGCAGCGTTTTTGGCGTTATCCTCATTTAACTCGTGTAGTTCGGCCCACTGCTGTTGGAAGTGGCTTAAGATCGCTGCACCAGCGTTTAAAACTATAGGTGGGCTTGCTACTGGTACTTCTTCACTGGTGGGACTCAATATGCCAATTTTACTCACATTTAATAATTTCCCTTTCAGACTTGTCAACATAGTAATTTGGTGCGAGCGCAAGCTCTGCTTAATCTACTTTGATGTACAATCGCAATTGAATTCTTCATTAGTTTCCAATAAGAATATAACGAATGGAAAACATTACAACATAAGAAATAAACATACAAGATAAAAATAACCGATAAATGCAGATAAATATTTGCAGGTTATATTGGTGTTGACACAATCATATGATTTTTACAGTGCGTTCCGTAATCACTTTCTGGGTACAATTTCGAAATACGTTCCGAATATATTATACAAGGAAAATAAATAGTAGATTGATGTACAAGTTATAAAAATCTGGTGTGATACACGCACACAACTTCCTTTTACAGTGATCTTATAATTAGCCAAAAATTTCATTTTTAATTTTTAAGCATTTGTAAACAAATTTATAAATTACAAATTCTACAAAGACGGTACAAAATAGAGCGTTAGTTCAAGAGACAAATTTTCAAGGGTAATACCACAAAAGCTGAAAATTTTTTGAGAATATTTTTTTGTTTTCATGCAAATTATTGTGTTTAAATTTCTCGAAACCAAAACTGCGTTAAAAATTCCGCGAGATCGCAAGTCGAGTGGAATTTGAGCAGTTTTTGTTGATAGAAATTTGCAATAATTTGCATGTTGACGAAAAAAATTCTCTTACAAAATGTTGCCTTGAGTAGTATTTGGAAAGATTATTGAACAATATGGTTAGATGACTTTTACCGTGTTCGACAGCACACATTTTTAACGTTTTCCACTATTAATTCAATACTGGAGCTTAAAACACGATTATTATGAGTTTTTAGAACGACGCTGATTTACAAACTTTGACTTTGACGTTTTGGTGAAATGTCAATCAAATGCTACTCACTAAATTGAAATCATTGAAACCAATCGGGTTCTCGTGAAAACACTGTGACATTTAGGTGTTTTCAATGACAGTCAATTTTGATTGACCGTTTCTGACAAATTAAACAATTTTCATTGATTTGTTCATTATAGTATTGAATCATCTCTACAATTTTTAGCTGAATTCAAAAATGTAATAATATACCGGGTGTTCTATTTAAAATAGGAGTTAATAAAAAAATTTAAAAAACAAAATAAATCCATTTTAGAAGGATTCAACTGGAAAATCTCATAAGTATATCACATCAATCCACATTAAAAACGTAATAAAAATGTTTTTGAAAAAATCGAAAAAAACTGAAAAAGCACAAGAGTAAACACCATACTTCCGGTTATGAGATTTTCTTCAGAAGCGTGCTGTCGCATCTAGATAGTACACAAAAATTATATGTGAAGTTTCAACGTCATGCCTCTTTTGGTGTTTGGAGATATTCTGTTCACAGACACACAGACAGACAGACCAATGAACAAAATCATGTTTTTTAGGTTCAAGGGACTCTAAAACGTGAAGATCTGTTAAAAACTCAATTTCAAATTTTTGGGATGAATCCAATACTTCCTTTATCGTAAAAGAAAGTAAAAAATAGAAAAGTTAAGAGCTTTCCAACAAATGTAAAATTTAAATTACGAGCGAACCCAGCGAAACGAGTGGAGTAATTGGAAAACACTTTTCTAACGAGTTGAACAATCTATTTTTCTAATACCGTTGCAAAAACTAGCTAAAATTAAATGTTGACGTTTAATTTATCTGACGACTACAATATTATCTATAATTTATAGGAATATAGGTTGTAAAATCTCCGTTTTCATTCATTCATTATCAATAGCCTCTTTCACCGAAACTAGGTGTATCAGTCACCTGTCAAATTTTAGCAAACTCAGATCAAAGCTGAATTGATATATTGATTTAAAAATTCAACATTTAACTTAAAAATTTTAATAGTTATTAATGATACGAGTGCGAAAACACAAGCTTAAAGTTCGAGTGTGTTGTTATACAACGAGACGCAGTCGAGTTGCCTAGACACCCGAGATACTTTGACAGCCGTATTCATAGTCGTTCGCCAGCGGTTCGCCGGCGAGTCGCCAGAGTTTCGTTATGAATAGTATGTTGGCGGCACTGTACGTCTATGTCAAATTCGAGGTTAGCAGGTTAGATTTTGTGTCAATTTCTGCCAAAACTGACGGAAAACCTAACCTGATAACCTCGAATTTGACATAGACGTACAGTGCCGCCAACATACTATTCATAACGAAACTCCGGCGACTCGCCGGCGAACCGCTGGCGAACGACTATGAATACGGCTGTAAGCGTTTTCGCAAGAGTGTCATTCAAAATTTTTTCTGTTGATCAACCACGTTGGTCACGAGTCGCTATGGATATGTTGTTTATTTTATAAAGGAAAATGTCAAAGTCAAATCAAATTCCTGAAAATATTTTAAAGAAAGGGAATCTATTGCGAGAAAATGTGTTGCCCGTGAAGTCTAAAGCTGCTTACGAGAACGTTTATTAAAATTTCTGCCATTGGTGAGAAGATAACAAAGTCTCCTCGGTAACAGAAGAGGTAATTCTTGCCTATTTAGACGAGAAGGTAAGTCTGCGATTATTTTCATTTCCATTTATATTTAATTCATTTGATTTGCAGCAAGAAACGTCACATGCTTCACTTTGGCCGCAATATTCGATGCTGAAGTCATCCTTAAAAGTGAAAGAAAACCTGCGCATTGAGGAGTTTGGGAATGTAATTGCTTGCCTTAAACAAATAAATGTAATACTTCAGGATACCAAAACGCATTTAATAAACCATTATTATTGCTACCTATATTTGTTTCGTGTTTTAAAATTTTTAAAACACGTTTTTCCGGGAAACGTGTTTTAAGCTGCTGTTTTTATTCTAGTATTTAGATATTAAAAAGATGACTTAAAAGTAGAACAGTGGGGACTATAGCGGCCATCTTGTGTTGGGACATGGCGGCCATCTTGTTTAATCGGATAAATTAAAAGTCAATTAAACCGCGAATTAAACCGCGAATCAGATGCTCTAATTAATGTCGAGGATTGACCTAATTATTTTTGATGTGTGCTACTGATTAAATTATGCATTAGCTTCCGATTAAATTACGCATTAGATTTTTTAATTTGCTTCTGGAATTACACAGCGGCCATCTTGGTTTTATGGCGCGAATATTTGAATTTAAATTTTTTTTTCAGATTTTTTTGAATTTAAATCTCCCGGGTGTCGGCCATCTTGGTTTTTTGGCGCGTATATTTGAATTTAAATTTTCAGATTTTTTTGGTTTTCTGCGCGCTCACCTCTAGCGTATTTTCAAATTTTCTAATTTAGCGCCCATTTTTGAATTTGATTACTCGCCTCGTTGACATCTGTCTCTCTCGCTGTTGTACTCTTTCGCTCGAATTTATTTAATTTAAAAAAAGTTGTTCGTCACGGCCACTGGTCGGAATTGAACCGACGACTTTTGTATTTGTAGGGCAGAGTCCTTACCCCAGAGCTACCGAAGCGCTCGAGGTTGTAAGGAATTAATCATAAAGTCACTCTCGCTTAGCAAGCATATTATAATACATTTTAAATGTTATTTTCGATTGAGGTTTAGTTGCCGGATCGTATCCTTTTGTAATATTATAGTTCTGTAATTTTTAAAAAATTAATTGGACGTAGTTGATGTTATACTAATAAAAGAAAATGTATTTAACAAAACAGCCACATTCCACTTGTTTACGAATCGTTTCCTGGAAAACATACTGCATCGTGTAACTGTATTCGCTAATTACCAAAGCGCTTTGGATTTAAAGGTTTGAACAGTGTACCACTTCGCTGTTCTGACATTACACTTCCGTATTCATATTATAATAAATTTTAAATGTTACATTCGACTGAGTTTTAGTCGCCAGATCGATTTATAAATTACAACAGCTAGTTTAAAATTAAATGGGCGATCGGTCACAATTATATATATCAGCAATAACATGAACAAAAAGATATACGTATTGCTTGAGTAAGAAAGAGATAAACATATAATCCGTTCACGACCTTTTTGGGACAGAGTTGGCTATTATTTTTTCTTTTCATGTTGGACTAACTGATTCGGTGATGTAGCGTCTTGCCACCACATTGCCAAACTTATTATTTTAATATTCGTAAGAAAATAAATGCTTTATCAAGTGTGTAAAAGTAATTTTAATTTCCGTCAAAGGAAAAATCAAAATGCCCAATATAATTTTGTTACAACAAAAAATTTCCATTAAACGATGCTAGTTGCAGTTTAAAAAGGACAGACCAGATCTAAAAGAACACGAGTTGATGTCGAGACTAGAGAGAGATCAGGCAACAATGTACCTATTCAGAAAATATAACCTTAAATTGAAAACAACCTAACCTAACAGAAAAAGTGCCAGTTTGCATTAGGGAGTTTAGTTGCCGCAGAGGTACTGCCAACAAAATTACTAGATGGTCATAGCCTCACCTGACCCAAAAAGATCGTGAAAGGCTTATATTAGCAAGTATTGGAGAAGGCTTGACTAAGGAAATTGCATGTTTTTATTCAAATATTAGTAATTGAAGCTATTTTTTCACATACAAAGTATCAAAAATTCATATAAATTGAACTACGATTTCATAATTGTGTGATGTACTTTAAAAAATTACGGTTTATTTGTTAAACTTATGACATTTGTCAACTAAACATAAAATAAATTTGAATAAAAGCACGCAAAATTACGAAAATGCGTAGAAAATTTATAAAAAATCGGCATCTTGTCACATTAAATTCTGCAAAAACGACAAAAAACAATATTTTTTTTACAATTTTTATTGAAAAAATAGTAAAATTTTACGAAAATACGTCTGTGTTGACGACCAATGAAAATAAATTTGAATAAAAATACGCAAAAATTACGAAAAGACGTATGTGTTGATCCCCAAAGTAACAAAAATTTGAATAAAAACGCACAATTTCTTTGAAAATCTTTACAAAGCGACTTTATAGTACCGAAAAAATGATGTAAAAAAGTTTTAAGAGTTATTTCTAAGCATAATTTTGCAAACGTTTAACAAATAAACCGTAATTTTTTAAAGTACATCACACAATTATGAAATCGTAGTTCAATTTATATGAATTTTCGATACTTTGTATGTGAAAAAATAGCTTCAATTACTAATATTTGAATAAAAACATGCAATTTACAAAGCATTTCGTTCAAAATTTAGAAAATCGACAGCATCTCCCATGAAAATTTATAAAAATCGGCATCTTGTCACATTAAATTCTGCAAAAACGACAAAAAACAATATTTTTATACAACTTTGATTGAAAAATAGTAAAATTTTACGAAAATACGTCTGTGTTGACGACAAATGAAAATAAATTTGAATAGAAACACGCAAAAATTACGAAAAATTACGAAAAGACGTATGTGTTGACCCCAAAGTAACAAAAATTTGAATAAAATCACGCAATCATACAGCATCTCACATAAATTTTCGCAAATATCGACATCATGTCACATAAATTATACAAAAACTGTCATCACGTCACTTGAAATTATACAATATACGATATTTTTATTCAACACACGATGAAAATTGAACAAAAATCACGCAATCACACATCATATCACATAAATTTACACAAAAATCGACATCATGTCACATAAATTATACAAAAACTGTCATCACGTCACTTGAAATTATACAAAATACGATATTTTTATTCAACACACGATGAAAATTGAACAAAAATCACGCAGTCACACATCATATCACATAAATTTACACAAAAATCGACATCATGTCACATAAATTATACAAAAACTGACATCATATCACTTGAAATTATACAAAAAACGATATTTTATTCAACACACGATGAAAATTGAACAAAAATCACGCAATTACAAGCCATCCCACATAAATTTTCACAAAAATCGACATCATGTTACATAAACTATGCATAATTTTGCAAATGTTTTACACTTTTTATAAAATGCATCGCTCAAAATTAAAAGAAATAGCAATTTCGTTGAAAAATTTGCAAATGTTTTACACTTTTCTATAAAATGTATCGCCCAAATTAAAAGAAATCACAATTTTTTAAATTATATCACGCCATTATGAAATCGTAGATTGATTTTCACAAAAATCGACATCATGTTACATAAACTATGCATAATTTTGCAAATGTTTTACACTTTTTATAAAATGCATCGCTCAAAATTAAAAGAAATAGCAATTTCGTTGAAAAATTTGCAAATGTTTTACACTTTTTTATAAAATGTATCGCACAAAATTAAAAGAAATCACAATTTTCTAAATTATATCACGCCATTATGAAATCGTAGATTGATTTTTTGAAATTTTACACTTTGTAACTGTAAAATAACTGCAAATACTAATATTTTAGCTTTAGACTTTGTAATTATTGCAGATTCGAGAAAAAAACACAGCAGAGTAGAAATAAAAACATAAACACTTTGTAATAAACAAATATATTGTTCTTATTTCGTATAATACTTAATAATATAAATATAAATGTACAGCAGAATGTCTTATTTCTAAAAATTCGCTAGCAATTTACAAAACTGTAGTTTGAGGTGCACGACATTTCAAATTAAAAAGACTGCAAGTAATAAAATCAGAATTTCATTGTGTAATTTTAAAGTTTAAGATGCACCCAATCTAGAATTCCCTTCGTTTTTGGTGTTGATGACATCTGCCTTAGAGGCGTTTTTCTAACGGCTCTTTTTTGGAGGCGTTTCCTTATCGGCGTTCTTCTGACTGAACCTTTTTGATGTGGACTTGGATGAGTAGCTGGTGTTTTTAATTTATATTCTAAATCGGACTCGCAGTTATCAGTTTCCATTTCGGTTTTTCCTGTAGTACCAGTCGGGGTTGGCTTCTTTTGCTGTTTAGGTTTAGCTAGCAGCACATTAGCAACGTTAAGGTCTTTGATGTAATCAGCAAACTGTAGGCGTCCGGGTGGATTAATAGTTTTTCGCGGCCGCAGAGTGTAGTGAATTAAATCGACTATGTTAGACGCCGGTAAAATTTCACCCTTTATAGTAACGGTACCCTTGTGATCCCAGCTCACATCGCTTGAGGTACTCAAAATGCGTAGGAAAACTTCAGCTTTTTTCTTAAAAGTTTTGGGAAGTGTAGATAAAATAACGGCATGTGATAGGCTGTCACTGGTTGTTTCAATAGGTATTTTGATTGGCTGCCGCGCCTGGTTTGTGAAATGAAGGAATCGTTGTAAAACCTGATTGTACTGGATCCATTTATCGTGATCAGTTAATTTGGACTTTAAAACTTTTTGCATTTCGTCATCAAGCTGTGATAATATATTTTTCTCCGCATCATCGCCAGACTTAAGACGTTGGACAAATTCCGGCGATACAATCAACATCTTCCGCTCTTTGTCCATTTTAGTCGAAAAGGAGCTCAATCGTTTGTTCTGGTAGAGCAGTCGTGAATAAACTAGCTTAAAATCAAGACTTTCATAATAAATATATAAAAAAATATGACAGGTACGGGAATCGAACCCGCATTCTCTCTCGAGATCAGAGCTTAAATCTGACGCCTTAACCATTCGGCCAACCTGCCTCCCTATATAAACGAGCACTCTCTGCATAATTAAGAAAACATATAGTTTAAAAACCCTTCTATTTGCAATTTCAAACAATATTTCATATAAATTAAACCATGTACAAATTTCTAAATCGGTTTTGATATATATTTTATCGAAAGACTGGACCCTCAGCTACCGTTTTATTACTATTTGTAGTGATTCGACATCGATGAATTTTACAAATAGCCAACCTGTCTGCTGTGTGACGTACGCAATGTCTCCATCCCTTTTTATTTTAAAATTCTATAAAAACAGAGGCCCGACTGATGCCGCACTAACACGTTTTAAACCATTGTACTCTGTTACCTGATGCGGCAGCAGTTTGGACCTCTGGTTTTATAAAATTTTAAAATAAAAAGGTATGGAAACACTGCGTGCGTCACATCGCAGACAGGTTGGCACTTGTAAAATTCAGCGATGACGCATCACGACAAATAATAAAACGGCAGCTGAGGGTCAAGTCTTTCGATAAAATATATATCAAAACCGATTTAGAAATTTGTACATGGTTTAATTTATATGAAATATTGTTTGAAATTGCAAATAGAAGGGTTTTTAAACTATATGTTTTCTTAATTATGCAGAGAGTGCTCGTTTATATAGGGAGGCAGGTTGGCCGAATGGTTAAGGCGTCAGATTTAAGCTCTGATCTCGAGAGAGAATGCGGGTTCGATTCCCGTACCTGTCATATTTTTTTATATATTTATTATGAAAGTCTTGATTTTAAGCTAGTTTATTCACGACTGCTCTACCAGAACAAACGATTGAGCTCCTTTTCGACTAAAATGGACAAAGAGCGGAAGATGTTGATTGTATCGCCGGAATTTGTCCAACGTCTTAAGTCTGGCGATGATGCGGAGAAAAATATATTATCACAGCTTGATGACGAAATGCAAAAAGTTTTAAAGTCCAAATTAACTGATCACGATAAATGGATCCAGTACAATCAGGTTTTACAACGATTCCTTCATTTCACAAACCAGGCGCGGCAGCCAATCAAAATACCTATTGAAACAACCAGTGACAGCCTATCAAATGCCGTTATTTTATCTACACTTCCCAAAACTTTTAAGAAAAAAGCTGAAGTTTTCCTACGCATTTTGAGTACCTCAAGCGATGTGAGCTGGGATCACAAGGGTACCGTTACTATAAAGGGTGAAATTTTACCGGCGTCTAACATAGTCGATTTAATTCACGACACTCTGCGGCCTCGAAAACTATTAATCCACCCGGACGCCTACAGTTTGCTGATTACATCAAAGACCTTAACGTTGCTAATGTGCTGCTAGCTAAACCTAAACAGCAAAAGAAGCCAACCCCGACTGGTACTACAGGAAAAACCGAAATGGAAACTGATAACTGCGAGTCCGATTTAGAATATAAATTAAAAACACCAGCTACTCATCCAAGTCCACATCAAAAAGGTTCAGTCAGAAGAACGCCGATAAGGAAACGCCTCCAAAAAAGGGCATTTAGAAAAACGCCTCTAAGGCAGATGTCATCAACACCAAAAACGAAGGGAATTCTAGATTGGGTGCATCTTAAACTTTAAAATTACACAATGAAATTCTGATTTTATTACTTGCAGTCTTTTTAATTTGAAATGTCGTGCACCTCAAACTACAGTTTTGTAAATTGCTAGCGAATTTTTAGAAATAAGACATTCTGCTGTACATTTATATTTATATTATTACGTATTATACGAAATAAGAACAATATATTTGTTTATTACAAAGTGTTTATGTTGGGTCTAGGACATATCGCCGAATGGACAAAACGCCGAATCGTATTTTAATGCCCAAAACGCCGAATCGTGCCCAAAACGCCGAATTCGTTTGAGTGGACAAATCGCCGAAAATGCCCAAAACGCCGAATGCTGTCGGTGGACATATCGCCGAAAATGGACAAATCGCCGAATTAGTTATCGTAGACAAAACGCCGAAAATGCCCAAAACGCCGAATTCTGTCCGTGGACATATCACCGAAAATGGACAAATTGCCGAACCGTGTAAAATGACCCCACATGGATCGGAAAGTTGGCATCGCTCGATTTTGTTCAAAACCCCCGTTTGTGTCGGTGGACATATCGCCGAAAATGGACAAATCGCCGAATTAGTTAGCGTGGACAAAACGCCGAAAATGCCCAAAACGCCGAATGTTGTCGGTGGACACAACGCCGAAAATGGACAAATCGCCAAATTATTTAGCGTGGACAAAACGCCGAAAATGCCCAAAACGCCGAATGCTGCCGGTGGACACATCGCCGAAAATGGACAAATCGCCGAATTAGTTACCGTGGACAAAACGCCGAAAATGCCCAAAACGCCGAATTCTGTCGGTGGACATATCGCCGAAAATGACAAATCGCCGAATTAGTTACCGTGGACAAAACGCCGAAAATGCCCAAAACGCCGAATTCTGTCGGTGGACATATCGCCGAAAATGGACAAATCGCCGAATCCAGTGAGTGGACATATCGCCGAAAATGTCCAAAACGTCGAATGTTGTCGGTGGACACAACGCCGAAAATGGACAAATCGCCAAATTATTTAGCGTGGACAAAACGCCGAAAATGCCCAAAACGCCGAATGCTGCCGGTGGACACATCGCCGAAAATGGACAAATCGCCGAATTAGTTACCGTGGACAAAACGCCGAAAATGCCCAAAACGCCGAATTCTGTCGGTGGACATATCGCCGAAAATGGACAAATCGCCGAATTAGTTACCGTGGACAAAACGCCGAAAATGCCCAAAACGCCGAATTCTGTCGGTGGACATATCGCCGAAAATGGACAAATCGCCGAATCCAGTGAGTGGACATATCGCCGAAAATGTCCAAAACGTCGAATTAGTGGGCGTGTACCAAACGTCAAAGATGTCGAAATCACCAATTCCTGTTAGTGGGTATGGTACCTACAAATTAAGGATGCAGAATATTTTTTGTGATTGAGTATTGAGGGTGGTGTCATTTTGTTCCTTATGCTGGGACCCGCGACTGGGATGAGCGAGGGGGCTATTTGGGGATAAGTTATTATTTTAAAATATAAATAAAGTAAATATGTTTTAAAAACCAGAATATCTATTTCATATTATATCGCGCATATACTGCAACTTATAATCTAATAAAATAAAGTGATAATTGACCGCCATTGAATCCAAAATGGCGAACTTTAATTTTTTTATTTAAAAAACTCTTTGAATATAAAACAACAGGAAGGAGCATTTGCCAGATGAGGTTGCGTCGAGAATGGAGGTTGCATGTGGCGGATAGTTGTTTCCGTTTGACACTGGCGTACTGTCTGTAAAGGATATATTATGGGTTTATTATATGTCAAGGATCAACATTTTATGTATTTCTACACATTTATATCAGGTGATTATAAATGTTTTTCCATCAAGCTACTTATGAAATATTTGTTATATGAATAATATGTAGGTGGCACTGTAAATCTATGTCAAATTCGAAGTTAGCAGGTTAGGTTTTGCGTCAGTCTTGATTATAAAATCACCCGGTATATTAATGCCTAGACAAGCTATTAGGTTTGCTTATTGGAATGTATATACAGTCTGTTCAACAAAAAAGGCCCCGCCTTCTAGCTACTTTATTATTTATTTTAGACCCAATAAACCTTATATAAAATCAAATGACACATAAAAACCTACATTTTAACACAATCAAGAAATTTTTATCTTCAATTGTTTCAGAGTGGTGACGTCACTTGCAATTTTTTTAAATGACACTATATATTTTTTGACGTTTTCTGGTAGAGGTTTTTTTTCTCTTTTCAACAATATAAATATTTCATGCACTTGCATAAAAAAAATTTCGTGAAAAATTACAAAAACTTTTTCACAGTGGGAGGCCATGATACAAAACTGTAAACAAAAGTGTAACTCAGAAAACCAAAACAAATAGTAGCCAAACGCTTTAACTATGAGATTTCAGAATAATCTGAAGTGTTTATTGTTTTGTTTTTCTGAGTTACACTTTTGTTTATAGTTTTGTATCGTGGCCTCCCACCGATAAAAAAGTTTTTTAATTTTTCTCGAAAATTTTCTTATGTAAGGGCATAAAATATTTATATTGTTGAAAAGAGAAAAAAAGCCTCTACCAGAAAATGTAAAAAAATATATACAGTGTCATTTAAAAAAATTGAATGTGACGTCACCACTCTGAACAATTAAAGAAAAAATTTTTTTTGATTGTGTTAAAATGTAGGTTTTTATGTGCCATTTGATTTGATATAAGGTTTATTGGGTCTAAAATAAATAATAAAGTAGCTAGAAGGCCGGGCCTTTTTTGTTGAACAGACTGTATATGAATTAAATAAATTATTATTTATTATTATTATTATATTATAATTGTTTTACTGAGTTTAAAAATTGTCGTTATTTGTATTAAACAAATTTTTAATAAAAAGCATTATGTAAATTAATTCACATTAACATTAATTTAACGAGTTTCTGCTACAATCGCAAAATTTATATGGAGATAAATATAGAATAAGTTGGAGTTTTAACAAATTTATTTATTTGAATTTTTCTTAAATTTATTTATTTCCAACAAACAAATATTAATATTTCTAATATATGTATTTTTAAAAATAAATTATAAATTGACTTAGGTATACATTTTTAATAAAAGTAGTAAATAGACCACATAAGGAAACCTTCTTGTGCTTGGCCTTTTTCTACAGTACCTTAAATTTTACTAGAATTGTTCTGAGCTTTTCTATATTGACTGCACTTTTTTATTTGTATGTGTAGTTTCACAAGATTGTCTGAATATATTTTGTTAATCGGTTGTTATTTCCTCATTGGTCAACGCACAAACATCTAACAGAAATCCTAGAAATGCAAGTTTATAATGTGTTTACTGCATTCAGTCTAGATACTATATATTATATACTAGCTGACCCGGCAAACGTTGTTTTGGATTATGACATGATGGGGAAAACCTTTCAAACCATTAAGCACAGAAGCAAATAGAAAGTCGTACAGTGTATAGAAAAACACGCTTTCAATATTTTCCAATTTTCCGGCTGTCCTTTTGGATTTTTCTGAATTTTTTTTTTTGCTAAACCACCTCGGGAGTAAGGCGAACAAAACAAAAAAAATCATCCAAATAGGTCCAGTCGTTCTCGAGTTTTTGCGTTACTAACACACGGTGAGTGATTTTTATATATACAGATTATATTGCTTAAATAATGTGCAATCAATTATCCAAAATGAATAATTGGCCCAGTCAACAGCGTGTTTCTTGTGTTAACCAATTCGTCAAAACTAATTTTGTGATTTCAACCGAACGCGCCTCTTGCGAGAGAACAATGCGGGCATTAAAATTCGGATCAAAGCCTAATGGGGTGGAAATGCCGAAAACGTCATAGGTACCTGGGACATTAGAAGAATTAACAAATTCTCAACATTCTGTTACATACAATAGGTACCTAACTATTGTTTCTTTTACTAAGCGGTACAAACTTATTTTCGTGAACAAACTTTGTTGTCAATCATGGATTTGGAGTACTTTTTCTGCCATATTACCCAAAGAATTATTTGAATAACTTGGCATTTTTCCTTGAAGAATTAATTAGCAAGTGCAGTATATAACACAGGCAAAGTTGTGGTATGAGCGTTACATGTTTTTCTTCTTATAAATTTATAAAAAAGGCCACGCTCCACAACTTAGGAATGCCAGTTGATCCAATATTAACTCCAATAGATTTGAGTACAGCTATTATTATGTGCAATTCTCATGGAATGATCACCCAATTTTCGGTTAAAAAATGCCATCTTTAGATGTATCAAAGGCCGTTGTAGTCGACGGTTTACAGTCAGAACTAACTTTTCCAGTTTGGTGATGCAGGAGTATTGACAAAACAGATATGTGTATTTTGTGTCTGCTATCATATACCATGGAATTGTGGGTAGGCGAGTTATTAGCAATTGATTGGAATTATAAGTCTGACTTAAATTAACAATTTCGCCTAGCAACCATATGATGTCTTACGTTGCAACTTCTGTTAGATAATGACGGAACATCAACAATCATAGTTGACCTTTTGTTTAGCACCCTTTGGAAGGAACCAGGACAGTGTGTAAATTGTTTCCGGAAATGTAAGCACACTGGGCCATAAATACCGCGACTACCTCTTTTATTTTTTATGGCACTTAAACATTTTATAAGTTTGCTATTTGTTTTGTATAATCGATTACCTTTAATTTGATACCCAACAAGTTCATGTTTAGTTTTTTCTTTGAATATAAAACGACAGGAAGGAGTCTGGTCTTTATTGACCGTACTTAAAAGTGCCACTGAAATCGCCATATGCAACCTCCAAGTATGACTCATTTGTGGTAGTTTATTCATGGTAGTTGTCAAATAACGTGATCATAGGGGTATAATTTTTGCATGTTAATTGTATAAAGCCTTAGTCAATGCGTACTTATTTTCAGATAATGTTTATTTACAAGCTGGTTGGTAATTAAAATTAAAATATTGACTGTCCTGAACTGCCGGCAAGACTTAACTTTCATATACCTGATATAAGAACGAGAAATGGTCTCACATTTGTTAATACTTGTCCTAGGACAAATTCCTATAAAAATTCATCACTTTTTGCAAGCACTGCATCATACAATCTTATTAATAATCAAATTGACATATTCCACTGTGACTTGAAAGGTATTTCTAAGGATTTGTTGTATACTGTAAGTTTATTGTAATCTTAGGTTGGTTTTCGACTGTATAATAGAAATTATGTTTGAGTTAGTTCTAAATATGAAATTGTAGACTTTCTATAATTGGGCTTCCTGTCTGTTGGAAATAAATAAATTTAAGAAAAATTCAAATAAATAAATTTGTTAAAACTCCAACTTATTCTATATTTATCACCATATAAATTTTGCGATTGTAGCAGAAACTCGTTAAGTTAATGTTAATGTGAATTAATTTACATAATGTTTTTTTATTAAAATTTGTTTAATACAAATAACGACAATTTTTAAACTCAGTAAAACAATTATAATATAATAATAATAATAAATAATAATTTATTTAATTCATATGTACAGGGTGTAGAAATGCTTTACGCACCATAGGGATTTTAATGGTAATTTTTTCATATGACAATATTTGCTTCCCTAATTATTTTAGAGCAAACTTGTAAATATTTTTTGTAGAGCAAACAATTCTGCATCCATTGATGCCATAATTTTTCTCATTTTAAGTCAGAAAACCTAATAATGAAATAAACTAGAATTATCATTTTTTCAAAAATCAGTGCAAATTGTGAATTGGTGGTATGCTGGAAGCAGATCAGGTGCAATAAGTGCCATGGTTGCAGCTACATTTGATAGATGCAAACAAATAAACAGCAAACTAATTTGTTGATGCTTTGAGATGTTTCAATAATTTCAAGGCACCACCGATTTGTCTAAAAATGGCAATTTTATTTCTTTAAATTTTCGGTTTTCCGAAATGTAAAATGACAAATGCTGGCACAAATGGATACAGAATTTTTTTCTCTACAAAAAACTTCCATACAAGTTTGCTCTAAAATAATTAGGGAAGCAAATATTTTCATATGAAACAATTACCATTAAAATCCCTATGGTGCGTAAAGCATTTCTACACCCTGTATACATTCCAATAAGCAAACCTAATAGCTTGTCTAGGCATTAATATACCGGGTGATTTTATAATCAAGACTGACGCAAAACCTAACCTGCTAACTTCGAATTTGACATAGATTTACAGTGCCACCTACATATTATTCATATAACAAATATTTCATAAGTAGCTTGATGGAAAAACATTTATAATCACCTGATATAAATGTGTAGAAATACATAAAATGTTGATCCTTGACATATAATAAACCCATAATATATCCTTTACAGACAGTACGCCAGTGTCAAACGGAAACAACTATCCGCCACATGCAACCTCCATTCTCGACGCAACCTCATCTGGTAAATGCTCCTTCCTGTTGTTTTATATTCAAAGAGTTTTTTAAATAAAAAAATTAAAGTTTGCCATTTTGGATTCAATGGCGGTCAATTATCACTTTATTTTATTAGATTATGGGCCGGTTGCAGAAAGCAATGTTAAGTCTGGTGTTAGCTAACATCGCGTTAAAGTGAACAAAATCGCATCAAATTTTGTTTACTAATGTATTAGTTACCATAAGCTTTTGAGATTTGATTCGTTTTTGTTCACTTTAACGCGATGTTAGCTAACGCCAGACTTAACGTTGCTTTCTGCAACCGGCCCTATAAGTTGCAGTATATGCGCGATATACCGGGTGCTGACTTGCGCGACGCACCATAGGGATTTGCATAGTAAATTCTTTATGTTCAATTATTTGCTCCCCTAATTATTTTAGAGCTAAAATGTAAATACATTTTTTGTAGGGAAAAAAACACTGCATCCATTCATACTGTTGCTAATAATTATTCATTTTCCGGAACTGAAGGAATGCAAAAAATCAAACTACCATTTTTACAAAAATCAGTGATGCCATGGAATCATTGAAACAACCCAATGCCACGCAAGCGCGTGCGGAGCGACAATATGTGTTGTTTGTTTGTTTGTCATTAATGTTTGACGTTTATAATAATTCATTATTAATTATGTTCTGCTTAATAATGTCTCTGTAACTGGACCTTGTCCATAACAAAAATGGTTTTATGGTGGACGTTCGTTAAGTAAGCTCCTTGTTTATTGTAAAATATCCGTATCGGCAAATTCCAAACAGTACAACTATTAATCGACTGATACATCAAGTTTAAAACTACAGGCACGTTATTAAATAATTGTAAGTGCAATAATGAGGTTCAGAACTTACACCAAAACGAGAAAAACGACAATACGTTCAATATTCTGACAGCAGTGACTGAATGATCGCCCCGCATGCATTAGCTTGTTTCAATAATTCCATGACATCGCTGATTTTTGTAAAAATGGTAGTATGATTTTTGGCATTCCTTCGGTTCCGGAAAACGAAAAATTGTTAGCAACAGTATGAATGGATGCAGTATTTTTTTCTCTACAAAAAATGTATTTACACTTTAGCTCGAAAATAATTAGGGGAGCAAATAATTGAACATAAAGAATTTACTATGCAAATTCCTATGGTGCGTCGCGCAAGTCAGCACCCGGTAGAATATGAAATAGATATTCTGGTTTTTAAAACATATTTACTTTATTTATATTTTAAAATAATAACTTATCCCCAAATAGCCCCCTCGCTCATCCCAGTCGCGGGTCCCAGCATAAGGAACAAAATGACACCACCCTCAATACTCAATCACAAAAAATATTCTGCATCCTTAATTTGTAGGTACCATACCCACTAACAGGAATTGGTGATTTCGACATCTTTGACGTTTGGTACACGCCCACTAATTCGACGTTTTGGACATTTTCGGCGATATGTCCACTCACTGGATTCGGCGATTTGTCCATTTTCGGCGTTTTGTCCACGGTAACTAATTCGGCGATTTGTCCATTTTCGGCGATGTGTCCACCGGCAGCATTCGGCGTTTTGGGCATTTTCGGCGTTTTGTCCACGCTAACTAATTCGGCGATTTGTCCATTTTCGGCGTTGTGTCCACCGACAACATTCGGCGTTTTGGGCATTTTCGGCGTTTTGTCCACGCTAACTAATTCGGCGATTTGTCCATTATCGGCGATATGTCCACCGACACAAACGGGGGTTTTGAACAAAATCGAGCGATACCAAGTTTCCGATCCATGTGGGGTCATTTTACACGGTTCGGCGATTTGTCCATTTTCGGCGATATGTCCACGGACAGAATTCGGCGTTTTGGGCATTTTCGGCGTTTTGTCCACGATAACTAATTCGGCGATTTGTCCATTTTCGGCGATATGTCCACCGAGAGAATTCGGCGTTTTGGGCATTTTCGGCGTTTTGTCCACACCAACTAATTCGGCGATTTGTCCATTTTCGGCGATATGTCCACCGACAGCATTCGGCGTTTTGGGCATTTTCGGCGATTTGTCCACTCAAACGAATTCGGCGTTTTGGGCACGATTCGGCGTTTTGGGCATTAAAATACGATTCGGCGTTTTGTCCATTCGGCGATATGTCCAGGTCCCTTTATGTTTTTTATTTCTACTCTGCTTTGTTTTTTTCTCGAATCTGCAATAATTACAAAGTCTAAAGCTAAAATATTAGTATTTGCAGTTATTTTACAGTTACAAAGTGTAAAATTTCAAAAAATCAATCTACGATTTCATAATGGCGTGATATAATTTAGAAAATTGTGATTTCTTTTAATTTTGTGCGATACATTTTATAAAAAAGTGTAAAACATTTGCAAATTTTTCAACGAAATTGCTATTTCTTTTAATTTTGAGCGATGCATTTTATAAAAAGTGTAAAACATTTGCAAAATTATGCATAGTTTATGTAACATGATGTCGATTTTTGTGAAAATCAATCTACGATTTCATAATGGCGTGATATAATTTAAAAAATTGTGATTTCTTTTAATTTTGGGCGATACATTTTATAGAAAAGTGTAAAACATTTGCAAATTTTTCAACGAAATTGCTATTTCTTTTAATTTTGAGCGATGCATTTTATAAAAAGTGTAAAACATTTGCAAAATTATGCATAGTTTATGTAACATGATGTCGATTTTTGTGAAAATTTATGTGGGATGGCTTGTAATTGCGTGATTTTTGTTCAATTTTCATCGTGTGTTGAATAAAATATCGTTTTTTTTTGTATAATTTCAAGTGATATGATGTCAGTTTTTGTATAATTTATGTGACATGATGTCGATTTTTGTGTAAATTTATGTGATATGATGTGTGACTGCGTGATTTTTGTTCAATTTTCATCGTGTGTTGAATAAAAATATCGTATTTTGTATAATTTCAAGTGACGTGATGACAGTTTTTGTATAATTTATGTGACATGATGTCGATTTTTGTGTAAATTTATGTGATATGATGTGTGATTGCGTGATTTTTGTTCAATTTTCATCGTGTGTTGAATAAAAATATCGTATATTGTATAATTTCAAGTGACGTGATGACAGTTTTTGTATAATTTATGTGACATGATGTCGATATTTGCGAAAATTTATGTGAGATGCTGTATGATTGCGTGATTTTATTCAAATTTTTGTTACTTTGGGGGTCAACACATACGTCTTTTCGTAATTTTTCGTAATTTTTGCGTGTTTCTATTCAAATTTATTTTCATTTGTCGTCAACACAGACGTATTTTCGTAAAATTTTACTATTTTTCAATCAAAGTTGTATAAAAATATTGTTTTTTGTCGTTTTTGCAGAATTTAATGTGACAAGATGCCGATTTTTATAAATTTTCATGGGAGATGCTGTCGATTTTCTAAAATTTTGAACGAAATGCTTTGTAAATTGCATGTTTTTATTCAAATATTAGTATTGAAGCTATTTTTTCACATACAAAGTATCGAAAATTCATATAAATTGAACTACGATTTCATAATTGTGTGATGTACTTTAAAAAATTACGGTTTATTTGTTAAACGTTTGCAAAATTATGCTTAGAAATAACTCTTAAAAACTTTTTTTACATCATTTTTTCGGTACTATAAAGTCGCTTTGTAAAGATTTTCAACGAAATTGTGCGTTTTTATTCAAATTTTTGTTACTTTGGGGATCAACACATACGTCTTTTCGTAATTTTTGCGTATTTTTATTCAAATTTATTTTCATTGGTCGTCAACACAGACGTATTTTCGTAAAATTTTACTATTTTTTCAATAAAAGTTGTAAAAAAATATTGTTTTTTGTCGTTTTTGCAGAATTTAATGTGACAAGATGCCGATTTTTATAAATTTTCTAAGTATTTTCGTAATTTTGCGTGCTTTTATTCAAATTTATTTTATGTTTAGTTGACAAATGTCATAAGTTTAAGAAATAAACCGTAATTTTTAAAGTACATCACACAATTATGAAATCGTAGTTCAATTTATATGAATTTTTAATACTTTGTATGTGAAAAAATAGCTTCAATTACTAATATTTGAATAAAAACATGCAATTTCCTTAGTCAAGCCTTCTCCAATACTTGCTAATATAAGCCTTTCACGATCTTTTTGGGTCAGGTGAGGCTATGACCATCTAGTAATTTTGTTGGCAGTACCTCTGCGGCAACTAAACTCCCTAATGCAAACTGGCACTTTTTCTGTTAGGTTAGGTTGTTTTCAATTTAAGGTTATATTTTCTGAATAGGTACATTGTTGCCTGATCTCTCTCTAGTCTCGACATCAACTCGTGTTCTTTTAGATCTGGTCTGTCCTTTTTAAACTGCAACTAGCATCGTTTAATGGAAATTTTTTGTTGTAACAAAATTATATTGGGCATTTTGATTTTTCCTTTGACGGAAATTAAAATTACTTTTACACACTTGATAAAGCATTTATTTTCTTACGAATATTAAAATAATAAGTTTGGCAATGTGGTGGCAAGACGCTACATCACCGAATCAGTTAGTCCAACATGAAAAGAAAAAATAATAGCCAACTCTGTCCCAAAAAGGTCGTGAACGGATTATATGTTTATCTCTTTCTTACTCAAGCAATACGTATATCTTTTTGTTCATGTTATTGCTGATATATATAATTGTGACCGATCGCCCATTTAATTTTAAACTAGCTGTTGTAATTTATAAATCGATCTGGCGACTAAAACTCAGTCGAATGTAACATTTAAAATTTATTATAATATGAATACGGAAGTGTAATGTCAGAACAGCGAAGTGGTACACTGTTCAAACCTTTAAATCCAAAGCGCTTTGGTAATTAGCGAATACAGTTACACGATGCAGTATGTTTTCCAGGAAACGATTCGTAAACAAGTGGAATGTGGCTGTTTTGTTAAATACATTTTCTTTTATTAGTATAACATCAACTACGTCCAATTAATTTTTTAAAAATTACAGAACTATAATATTACAAAAGGATACGATCCGGCAACTAAACCTCAATCGAAAATAACATTTAAAATGTATTATAATATGCTTGCTAAGCGAGAGTGACTTTATGATTAATTCCTTACAACCTCGAGCGCTTCGGTAGCTCTGGGGTAAGGACTCTGCCCTACAAATACAAAAGTCGTCGGTTCAATTCCGACCAGTGGCCGTGACGAACAGCTTTTTTTAAATTAAATAAATTCGAGCGAGAGAGTACAACAGCGAGAGAGACAGATGTCAACGAGGTGAGTAATCAAATTCAAAAATGGGCGCTAAATTAGAAAATCGCTAGAGGTGCGCGCGCAGAAAACCAAGAAAATCTGAAAATTTAAATTCAAATATACGCGCTAGAAAACCAAGATGGCCGACACCAGGGAGATTTAAATTCAAAAAAATCTGAAAAAAAAAAATTTAATTCAAATATTCGCGCCATAAAACCAAGATGGCCGCTGTGTAATTCCAGAAGCAAATTAAAAAATCTAATGCGTAATTTAATCGGAAGCTAATGCGTAATTTAATCAGTAGCACACATCAAAAATAATTAGGTCAATCCGCGACATTAATTAGAGCATCTGATTCGCGGTTTAATTCGCGGTTTAATTGACTTTTAATTGATCCGATTAAACAAGATGGCCGCCATGTCCCAACACAAGATGGCCGCTATAGTCCCCACTGTTCTACTCTTAAAATATGACCAACAGAAAAAATTATTTTCGAACTAAACCAACAATAAATGTTCAAATTTCGTCAATTAGATCATCAAGAAGTGTCCTTTAAAATAAACAAATGCAATTTTGAAATAATTTTAAAAGTTGGAAATAGTTATTTGTCTACCAACTATGAAAATAAAGGTTATTCCAACACGAGACAAATGTTTGTTGAACGAGCGTTCTTGAAAACAGTTAAGAAATATTCGTTTTATAACTATTTTTAAGAGTGTGGAAAAGTAAGTCATTTCCTAACTACATTTTTAAAAACAGCTAGGAAATGTTAATTTCGTAACTATTTAAAAAAGTGTGAAAAAGTATATCATTTCCTAACTGAAATTGATGTAAATTAGTATGGAAAAGTTGAACTTTTCCTAATAAGCTAGATTTTTTTCTAATTTTGACATATAAAGTGTCACATTTCAAAATTGACTGAAGTGTCAAAACGTCGCACTTTTCGTAATTACTTCGACACGAATTGTACGAAGTATTGAAATTCCCTCATATCGAAAACCACTCTAAGTCAAATATCTCTAAAATTCGTGCCAACCGACTAATGAACCCACTATACCAAATCTCCGTCTCGGCTGTGCGGATCTTTTGGTGAAGATCCCAGCCCACTAGATCCTTCCCCCGTATTGGGGGGGGGGGGGATGCCTAAATGTGCTGTGCGGGGTATGTATGTTCGTATGTGTACACGATTCCGGTCGCCAGGAACCTTGGATCGTTTTCATACGATAGGTCCTCCGAAAATGAAGGCAACATCAACTTTTGAGGTATGATCGTCGGCAAAAACAAACAAACAAAAATTTTTTTTTTGGGTTTTTTAAAATTTTTGTAGGGTTTTTTTTATAAATAACTGGTTCATAACATTTCATTGTATTAGCGAAATGGAGTGATGTTGAGTGTCAAAGTATTCCTGGAAAGCACGGAAGGGCGCTTTTCTTGGGTGGGGGGTACCGTATATTTATTTATGAAATGAAAATATTTTACAACTAGTGGTGAAAAGTACAGTCGTGTTCAAAAATGCGTTGTACAGAGATAGTTGTAGGTTTATTGGTGGTTGTGCTTTTACTCAACGAAGGCTTACACTGTATCATTAACTAGATAGACCTAAATGAATACTTTCAAAATATTTGTTTTAGAACACTTTTTTGAACTTTGTGAAATTAAATCATAGTTACAAATCAAATATGGTGTACAACACTTTAATGAACACGACTGTCCATCAAATGAAAAGCAAAAGCGTACCTATAGTTGATTTTCAATACATTGACATTACATATATAATTTCATTGATTTAAGATTTTAAAAAACGACTTTTTCTCAAAATTTGAAAAAATCTTGTATAAAACACGTTAGAAAATGTTTGTGTAACCTGTGTGACTGTGAGATCTCGATGCGCTCGTCCCGCAAAATTCCAGGCGTTTTACAAAATAACGCATTTCGTAACTGGTTTTATAAATAGCTATTCTGTAAGTAATTGAGCTATAATATTCTTATAATGGTTAATACCCTTGACTAACCAGGAACACCTGAAGACGGGAGTAGATCAAAAACTTTCGAAACATCGTGAGTGATAAACACCATAGACAGTGGAAAAAGTCCGATAAAACATATCATAATAGACCACTGCCAAAAATGACATCATTCAGAGAACAGCCCTTGACTAATTTTAGATATCGATCAGTAGCTACTGTTTATAGATATTTAAAATCTAATGTTCAAACTGTAGACAAACTTTCAACGTAGTCAAGAGATAACTACTTAGATAGTAATGCATTTTTATACTCCAACTGGGCCACAAAATTTGCAAATACCACAAAAACGAGCATTTTACTGTTCACAATTTATTAGTCCATGCTAGATTGAATTTGGAATATACAAAGGGCTACACAAAACTTTACAAACTATTGAAATCGATGAGTTAGCAATATTTAAAAAAAAATACATGATTCATTCAAAATGTATGTTGCCAGGCAAACCCAAATCCTTAAAAATAAATTTTGAATATGCTGGTAGAGAGAAAGAAGTGACTATTATTTACCTGGATTTACCAAAACGGAAGCATGACATTGATGTGGTTAAAAGATGATGATAGGTGTACTAATAATAGGAGATTGAAATCAAAAGATAAGAGATTCACAGTGCTTCATGCAGGCTATGGTCGTGGTTTTCTACCGGGATGTGACCTTCGAGTGAAAAATTGAACATTGAGATTACCACAAAAATATGAACAGCAAAATTATTCAAAAGTGGGTAGAAAATCAGTTGATGCCAGATCTAACTAGCAGTGAGGGTAAATGTGTTATCGTTGTTGCTAATCACTCAGTATTTTCGAGAAGAGACCAACTACCAATTCGAATACAAAACTCTCCAGGCCTGGCTGTATAAAAACAAAATTAATTTTGAAAAAAGCGATTTTAAAAACAACCCCATTGAATTTATATGGACATTCTATAAAAAACTATACAGGGTGTTGAAAAAAAGGGTAAAATATTGTATCCACTTATAGATCTCATCAATACAAACAAAAAAGTCCTAATAAACATGGGTCCGGAAATGCTTTGTTTCTGAGATACATTGTTAAAGTTTAAAAAAAACAGCCGCCCCTGGAATAAACAAAATCTAAGTGTACCAGAACATGATCATTAACAGCTAGTAAACCTGCAAAGTTTCACTAAAATCAGTTAAGGGCTTTTTAGGTATTGAAGAGAGAAAATAGCTTCTAAATTAAAGTAACTATCCAGAAAGAAAAATTGGTAGTGATTATACCGGGGGTTAAAAAAATATAGATGGATAATTTATTGTGACGAAGTTTTTAAACACCCTGCAATTTTCGAAATTAGGGTTTATTCTTCAAAAAGCTATTGTTTACTGGTACAAACGTATGGCCAAAAAATGAATAAAACCTATCAAAGATTTTTCAACTTATTTGAAAAAAATGTAAAAAGTTAATCGTTTTTAAAGCCCTCTAGCGGTTAAACTAAGCAACTTTGTATATAGGTAAGTTGAGTTAAATCATCATATTTTTGCTCAAGAAATATGTGGTTAACGGATTGACCTCCTTTTTAGGGACACCCTGTATAAAGATAGACTGTCAGCAACCCCCACTTGTCTGATACAAGCAATGTATCAGGAATCAGCCAATATAGAATCCATTTGAAAGGTCGAACTTCGAGTTTTGGGTGATAATATCTTAGAATATAAAGACTTCTTTATATTCTAAGGAAATGACCGTGTTGCATACTCTTATATTTTTTGTAGAACAACTAATTTGCATACAATTTATATATGAATGTTTTTCCATTTGAACAATTATTTACCGTTCTACAGCGCCGCAAAGGTCGCAAGTCACGTAGACTCTAATACATTTAGTGTGCACTTTTGAACGACACTGCCCTCGAGTGTGTCGCACCAATTGTTTTCTACACCACCTTTGAGGTACAGTTTATAGCACGTTTCTTTTACTGGGTTGCTTCTCACGAACTCTTCCTGGAGGAGACTAAGTAGCCATCAGCACTGGTCTTGTTGAAGATCCTCGTCTCATTAATTGCCATCTCTCAGAGGAAACCGGTACGGCAATGTTGTCCAAGGTAGTGGAACAACATACTTTCGAATCATTGTCATATAGACAAAAAGACAAGGTGCTCCCTTTGGCGGCCTTGTCTAGCAATATCAAGATAGACGACACTCGTGTTCCCATCAATGCGTTGCTCCTATTTCAGCAAATTTCCTTCACGAAGCAAGATTATCTCGCGTACAAACTCGCGCTGTATCTATTGTCACTGTTTTCTGATAAGACCATGCAGAAGGGTGCAAAATCTTCCTTGTACATCGCCTTTTCGCCTATGGACCTTGTTGATTTTGGAGAAAGGCCATATTTCGTGATCGAAGGAGGTTTCTTTATGCACAAAGTCGTGTGGGATCGCGGTGTAACTTTTAAATAAACTTGCGAAAAGTACATCAAGTACATTAAAGATCATTTCGGCACATCGGTGAAAATAATTTTCGATGGATACTCAGACGACCCAGAAATTTTCGGCACGAAAACGTGGGATCGACTTAGTAGAACAAAGAATCAACGTTACGCTGACGTCATCTATACCAGCACTACAGTTCCAACAACTATTCAAGAAAAAATTCTAGAAAACTAGAAAAACAAGGCCACATTCATCCAACCAGTTAGAAAAGAATTTGAAGATTGCAATTTTACAGTCGAAGAAGCACTGGGAGATGCCGACTATCTAATTGTTCATTCCGCGATCAAGGAGTTTTACTTCTATGATTCTGTAACCATTATCGCCAAAGACATCGACATATTGGTCCTTCTGACGGCACTAGGATGGAACTGCGCAAACGTTTTCCTTTGCAAGCCTGGAAAACTAAATACGAAAGAACAGCATTACTCTACATCATGCGTGAAAGACGGCGATGCTGTATCAAAACATATCTTGTTCTTGCATACATTTGCTGGTTGTGACACAATATCCGCAGCTTACGGTATGGGCAGAAATAATGGAAAAGACACCTAACCTGGAATCTGAAGCAAATCACTTTGTGCAGAAAGATGTAAATGCAGAATTCATGGCATTTGCGGGAAAGCAATTTTTTATTGCTCTGTACAGCGGAGACATCCATAAAGGCAAGTCAATCAACTTGCTGCGATATAAACACTTCGCAAAATCCCTTGCAAAGTCAAAGTTCAATCTGGCATCCCTGCCATCTACAAAAGACTCTGCCAGGATGCACGCATTCTGAACATACCATCAAGTTCAAACTTGGCTTGGAAATGACACTCTACCCGCGGAAAGATGGGGCTGGAAGAAAAGTGGTCGAACTTTGAAACAATAAAGAAGCCGACCTGCGATTGATTACTAATAATAATCAATGGTACTAAAAATCGCAGATCAACCACCTTACAGTCTATACACCACGGCAGCTCTGAAAGGTCTTTACTTACCGCGATGGCCGAGCTAACTCACTTTCGGGGATTTAGTCTTGGGTCTAATCATCAACTGTATCCCTGCAATCTCTTCAAAAAACAACAGAGCGCCAGAAATCCGAAGACTTCAAGTAATTACTAAAATAACTACAAGCAACTAGCGTTTATTTAATAATCAATTATCAGTTGTCTTGTAAAGTCAGTAATAAACATTAAGATTGTTTTAAATATAATCGAAATGTCATAATACAGTAGTGTAAATATATTGACGGATGCAGCAAGCACCAAAGTTAAAACCCATTTTGGGGTTCCCAAATTAAGTTTGAATATCAGATCACTCAAGGAATAAGCTTATTTCTCTCATATCGTTCAACCGTTTACCCGGTTATTGAATTCAAGAGGCGTCTAAGCACCTTTTACAAATTGCCTAATAAACATCAAAATTAAAGTTCAATGATTGATCAAGTTTAAATATCGTAATAATCAAATACATATCAAATAAAAGCATATGTTAAAATTAACTATATAATTAAGTTATAATCAAGACTAATTGTAAACTTGACAGTGGTTGGTTTTGGAAATTAAATTTCTGATATTAATTATGCTTAGTAGTGAATAATTGTAACCAGCCGAGCCAGATAAATTCTAAGGCCGGTTTGGTCATCTGCTTTCAAAATGAATGATAACTGCCAAGATAGGCACTAACCTTGGATATCGCCGCTTGTTAAGTGTGGGCAGAAGAGCTGGCTGGAGTTGCTGTTGTGAACTACTAAGGTTGTCTTAATGGCCCGTGATCGAAGCAGAATGAAATCCCATGTTGAGATGTTTAAGATGAACTTCATTCGGCGGAATCGATAATTAAGGCGGCTCGGTGTCCAGATTGAATTTGCTGGTTCAAACTATTATTTAAGAGCTAAGAAAAAAAGGAATTAATATGTGAATAATGAACAAAGAAGCGCAATCATACCTGATTTAGGTTATCAGCTCTCGAAAACGAAATTAATTAATTGTAGTGCAATAGCACTCACAATGATTTCACAAAAGCCTGTTGCTTCGTTGAAGTGCAAGAAAGAAGTGCTCGCGAACAAGGTATCGGTGAGAAAACAGCTGAAGAGTGGCACGCTGCGATAACGAACAATTCGGGAAATCCAGAATCGGTACCATTGCGCTGAACAAGATTTGATATTATTTGAAATACAGCGGATTATAACTCAAGTGAAAATATACGGGCTGGCCCGAAATAGATGGGTAATTGGGGAAACAAATAGACAGAGCTAAAGATTTGTTTCACTCCCCACGGCCAGATTTTTAACAGAGTAACAACCTGGGAAAAACGTACAGAAATACCTGAGATATAATTATAATGAACTAATTACAATAAAGTCATCGTCAGTCAGAAGAAGACGAAAGGAAAATAGGGAGAATAAAGAAGGATTTGGAAAAAGTCCGATGTCTGTCAGTCAGTCGGTCAACGCAGGGCTGTGTGAAAAGAAGCTATTGTAGTGAAATTGAAAATAAGCAAACGGAGAGGACGCCGTTGATCATAGACACTCAGCGCGGGCCCCCGTAGTGATCACCGCGAATGTAAGCGACTGTGAAAAAAAAGCGCCAACAAAAAAACCTAAACCCTGCTGGTCGAGGGAAAGTGGACAGTCCAGCAACGACTGCACATTGAAACACTGTGTGAAATAACACACAGAGAAACACCGGAGGTAAGTCACAAAAACTTACTCCTGTATGAAACATTGCAGAATTGGAAGTACTACGACAAAAAAGTTCGGGTGAAAACCCAGGAGAAAGTTCCAAAAACCATACCCGCCCCGAATTTGACTAGAGACCCCAGAAGCCGGAGGGAACGACCGCACCACCACCAAACGCAGCTTAAGCATTCAGCCAGTCGTCGCAGCTAGATGAAAAAATCGCGCCGGTGGCGGACTGAATGTAGCTCCCTCACCGAGTCAGATGGCAACACAATCGCTCGCCCCGAACCCCAGAAATCTCCACAAAACCGAAAGAGACCCGCCCCCAAAAACCATTAAAGATAAAACCCAAGCATGGACTCATGCGTACCACAAATCATAACGGCCACTAAAGAACTTAGTAATCTCGGCCTGACGCTTTAAGATATCTTGTGAAGCGAGAGGGGGAAAAGAAAATAAAAAATATTTGATGGAAACGTTTCCCAAAAAGAGACCGACCCTGCATGCCCAACCAACCACCCTAAATAAATCCTGCAGGTCTAGAAACTCGATTACGGCTAATTCCATCGTCAGAAAGACACACTTTGAAAAAGTAAAGAAGGCTCACACATTCATCACGAAAGCAATTCACCTAAACACTTGTTTCACTATCAACAATAAACTCAAAAAGAGTTCGACAAAAGGTCCAATCGCTATCTATAAGGAAGCGAGGAAATCCGTCACTCATAAGAGCTTCACCTAATATAATCGAATGATAGGGAAAAGTAACATCAAATCGGTAATTGGGGAATCGCTCAAAGTGCTTAACTAGCACTCAAAAGCAAAAAAATATACGGCTTAAAGGAGCACGCAATAAACAGTAATCATAATAATAGAAATTGGTTATCATGTCGAAAAGGGTGAGAATAATGTAGATAGTATACTACTATCCGTAGGGTCAATAGACGAGATAAGCTAAACATGCACATACATCATCATACATACGATCATACACACAATCATGCGCACCAAAATTCACTCCTCCACGTATCCTTCTCCAAAGTAAGGTTTTAAATCTTGAATATGCCAAACTCCAACGTTCTTATTGTCGGCGACGGTCACTAACTGATAAGTAAGAAGACCGGTAACTTTTAGTACTCTGCATTTGACATATTTAGGAGCCAATTTCTGATTGAAGGATTTAGACGCTTCTGATAAGACGTAGTTCCTTTTCCAAACTAAATCATTGACATTAAATTTTAATGGACGTTTACGCAAGTTGTAGTGCTTGGAATTGCGTTGGTAGGAATTATTGAGGCGTTTAACAACGTCTTGATAAAGTTCAGAAAGCTGGTTAACGTCTGAAACCAGGTCTTCACGAGTTTCTAAAGACAACTCTTCCTCTTGAAAGTTCTTAAGACGACCGTAATAAGTCCCAGAAACTGGTACAGTAATCCCAAAATTTAAGAAAGAAGGGGTGTAACTCGTTACCTCATGAACGGCGTTACGCAAAGCGTGTGCAACTTGATAAAGATGTTCGTCCCACGAACGATGATTATCCAAAACATAGGAGCGAAGAGCAGTACCGATGACTCGGTTAACTCTCTCGACAAAATTAACTTGAGGATGGTAAGAAGCATTATACCAAACTTGTTGAACTTGGTATTGTTTCATCAAGGCCTTAAATTGGGAACTTATAAATTGTGGTCCGTTATCAACCATACATATTTGAGGGACACCAAAAATGAGGAAGATTTCGTTCTCCAAAAACTTGGCTACTGCTTTAGCAGTGGCAGCGCGAACAGCTTTAACTAGGGTAAACTTGGTTAGCCAATCACATACAACTATGATAGAAGTGTTACAATTTTTCGTACGAGGTAAAGGACCTATTATGTCAATTGACAAACATTGAAAAGGGTATAAAATCTTATTTTTTCACTTGCGGGACTAAAGTTGGCACTTTAGTCACTTATTTCAGGGACTAAAGTAGCTCATTTACTCTCTAGGGACAGAAGTAAGTACTTTAGCCTCTAGGGACTAAAGTAAAAAATGTTACTGTATCTATGGTAATCCATGGTAAATTCGGGGTTATCAGGTTAGGTTTCGCGTCAGTTTTGACATAAACTGACGCAAAACCTAAGCTACTAACCTCGAATTTGACATAATTGTGAGCTCTTGTCATAATGACTTACAGTGCCACCAACTTTAAAATTTACCAAAGGCTACTAATTTTAAAATAATTGTAACTAAAATGTCAATAAATGACGTTTAAAAAAACGGGTTTTCGTTTTAAATCTTCCTGCAACGTGAAAAAAATAGTATATGCAACTCGGAGAGAATGCTATTTTGCTTCAGTGCAATTTCTGACTCTCGGGCTTCGCCCTCGAGTCAGAAATTGTACCTCAGCAAAATAACGCATTTCTCTCCCTTATTGCATAATCTACTATTTTGCCCATTAAACCAGGTCTAGCAAGCTGACTAACTTTACTCGCAGCACATGTTTCACAATGGCGTATGTAACGGATGACATCGGCACGCATTTTAGGCCAGTAATATTGTTCAGCAATCTTACAAAAGGTATTATAACTTCCCAAGTGAGCAGATGTAGGACTGTCATGAAAGAGTTTGTAAATTTCAGTTCGTCGAGAACGGGGTATAACCTGTTTCCATTCCACTAAATTGCTAACGATGGCGTGACGGTTGGGAACATACTTAAAAAGTCGGTGATTTTCAATTCGCCAAGTGGGAAATTGATTAGGACTTTGGCTAACACGTTCAAGCATTTTTAAGTACCAAGAGTCTAAGTCACCATCAACAAGTTTTAGAGCGGAAACCTGAATAGGAGCTCGCGATAAAGCATCGGGAACTACATTATGTTTGCCCTGTCGGTGTCGAATTGTAAAATCGTATTGCGACAGACGAACACTCCAACGGGCTAAACGGCCCGTGGGGTCTTTCATATTGGTAAGCCACAATAAAGAATAATAATCAGTTAACACAGTGAAATGCGTGCCTTCGATATACGGTCTGAATTTCTCAATGCCAAAGATGACAGCTAAGCACTCTCTCTCCGTGACAGAATAGTTGCGTTCGGCCTTGTTAAGGGTACGAGAAGCATAGGCGACCTTTAATTAGGTCCGAAATAGGAGTAGTAATAGTAGCAAAATTTGGGACGAAGCGACGATACCAAGAAGCTAAGCCAATAAAGCGTTTGACTTCGGTCACTGTATTTGGTTGAGGGTATGTAGTGATAGCCAAAATTTTGTCAGGGTCGTTGCGTAAACCATTTTTATCCACGACAAAGCCGAGGTACGTAAGCCTAGGACGGCAAAATTGACATTTGTCGATATTGACAGTTAAATTTTCGGTTTTAAGACGAGTGTAAACTTACTCTAAGGTGTCCAAGTGTTCTTTAAAGGTTCCAGACACGATAACAATATCGTCTAAATACACGAAGATGTTTTCACCCAGTAGCGCACCAAAAATGCTATCCATAAGACGTTGTTGACTAGCAGCTGCATTAGCGATACCAAACGGGACGACAGTAAACTCGAACAATCCACGTCGAGGAACTGTAAAAGCTGTTTTTTTACACGAATCAGGATGTAAAAGCTTGTTTAAGATCGATGGATGTAAGATAACGTGCATCGCGCAATTTATCAAGAATGCTATTCAAATAAGATAAAGGATAAGCATCCTTCTTGGTAACCGAATTTAATTTTCGACCATCGAAACAAAGGCAATAAGAACCATCTTTCTTTTTTACTAATACCATTGGAGAGCTCCAAGGAGATTTCGAGGGACGAATAATACCCATCTCTAATAAGCGATCAAGTTCGTGGTCAGCATGAACTTGCATAGCAGGAGATAAAGGGTAATATCTCTGCTTAATAGGAGTTGCGTTACCCGTATCGATAGTGTGTACGACTAAATTAGTTAATCCTAAAGTAGGACCAGAAATCTCAGCAAACTTCCCAACAACTTGGTCTAAAAGAAGCTTTTGTTGTACTGACAAATCAACTACGCCACAAATAGTCTGTAGCGAGACAGTTTCAGCCACATTGAAACGCCCAGCGACAAAATCAATCTCCGCTCTAAAAGCGTAGCAAAAATCAACACCTAAAGTTAGTGTAGACGGAATTGAGTCACAAATAACCGCATCGATGGACCTAGTAATACCATCAATGGTAATAGGTAAGGCAACGGTACCTGAAATATTTTGTAGCTGACCGTCAGCAGTAGTCAAGGTAAGCGGAGACTTATTATTATATAATTTAAGATCATGTCTCTGGAGTAAATATAAACCATTACGTCCAATTAAAGTGTGATTGGCCCCCGTATCGCAGAGAGCTCGAATAAGTTCGCCATGAATATAAATAGTTAAATAGGGACGGTTGTCAGAAAGTTGTTTAGTAAATGTAGCTGAAGTGTTACAAGTCATACGGCAAAATTCATTCACAGTCTGTAACCAAGATTCCCAAGATAAAGTATCAGCCTTAGTATGATAGGGATATGGAATAGATCGGCTGGAACATCTACCTTTTACTTTGCGTTTTTTTGGATGGCATCTAGGACAGGTTGCAAAATAACTGTTTCAGTGCCCGCAAATGTAACAAAAAATTGCCTTATCTGCTGAGCAAATATGGAAAGTATGGCGTAATTTACGGCAGTTCCAACAAGTAGTCGTACCTTTCGCACGGTTAGGTTTAAGACCAGGATGTTTAGTAGTCATTTGAGCAGTCTGTGTCACAAGTTTTTTGTGGTAGGCTGGTAAGCTAAGTCATGTTTCAGTTGCCAAGATGAAGCAGCAGCAGGATTGCGCTACTTAGTATTTTGTAACTTAACATCTTCAAGCTTTTTGCACAAAAATGCAAGGTGTTCAATATCGTGGACTACTGTTAAAGATAATTTAGTAGCGTAAAATGGTTGCAAGTTTTTCATAATATGCTTAAGTTGAACAGATTCAGATGGTTTAATGAGTAATCGGTCAAACAAATTAAGCAGTACAGCAATAAAAAGTGAGGGTTTTTCATCAGCCCCCTGCTTGCGTTTCCTAATCTCATCCCATAATTCTTCATCAAAATCAGTAGGTAGGTAAAAAATCAGATCGCAATCTAGCTACCAATTCGTGCCAGTTTGAGACCCGGTGATGCATAGCACTGTACCATACCAACCGTCGACCCGAGAAGAGATCAACAGCACTAGAAAATAATTGGTCGTAAGAAATGTTACGCGCTACACTAAGTTCTTGTGAAATGTAGATGAAGCAGCTGGGTTAGAATGGTCAATGATAATAGGGTTGTCACCAATATTATCTGCTATAGGTTCAGTAGCGTCAGAATTAAGTGACGCTACTGTAGTAGCGGGATCAACAACAACAATTGTAGTGGCATCAACATCTGAGAGCAAAGGGATAGTTTGTAATTGCGAGTCGTCATGATCATTACCAAGTGGCTGTAACAAATCTAAACATTGGCTGATAAGGGTAGCATGCTCATGTTCCTGTTCAGAGGAGGGTTGTAGTCTAGTTAATCGTGAATAGAGATGTGTCAATCGCGTATCAAGTCTAGCACATTCCGAGTCGGAAGGCGCACCCGAAAAGGCAGTGACTAACACAGAAAGTTCAGCTAATTTGCCTGTACAAGCATCAAGCTCAAATTGGACATCAAACGGTGCTGCTAATTGATAAGCGCCAAGTATAGAAGGGTCAGCTTTTTCTAGCATTAGTCTCGCACGCAAAGACCTACGTCGTTGATCAACGTTCATAACTTCCACCGCGTCCCGGTCAAAGCCCCTAAACAGTAGTTCATACAGCAACTCGTCCACCCGAAGCGTGTTGACATTCATTTTGAGTAAACAATTTAATCTAAACTTACTAAATAATTGCAGGTTACACAGTTGATGTAATACCAAAATTGGGCCCCACGTTGGGCGCCAGTGAAACAATAAAGAAGCCGACCTGCGATTGATTACTAATAATAATCAATGGTACTAAAAATCGCAGATCAACCACCTTACAGTTTATACACCACGGCAGCTCTGAAAGGTCTTTACTTACCGCGATGGCCGAGCTAACTCACTTTCGAGGATTTAGTCTTGGGTCTAATCATCAACTGAAATTTCTTAAAAAACAGGGCGCCAAAGATTTCAAGCAATTACTAAAATAACTACAAGCAACTAGCGTTTATTTAATAATCAGTTATCAGTTGTCTTGTAACGTCAGTAATAAACATTAAGATTGTTTTAAATATAATCAAAATGTCATAATACAGTAGTGTAAATATATTGAAGGATGCAGCACGCACCAAAGTTAAAACCCCTTTCGGGTTCCCCAATTAAGTTTGAATATCAAATCACTCAAGGAATAAGCTTATTTCTCTCATATCGTTCAACCGTTTACCCGGTTATTGAATTCAAGAGGCCTGTAAGCACCTTTTACAAATTGCCTAATAAATATCAAAATTATAGTTCAATGATTGATCAAGTTTAAATATCGTAATAATCAAATACATATCAAATAAAAGCATATGTTAAAATTAACTATATAATTAAGTTATAATCAAGACTGTAATTGCAAACTTGACAGTGGTTGGTTTTGGAAATTAAATTTCTGATATTAATTATGCTTAGTGGTAAATAATTGTAACCAGCCGAACCGGTTTGGTCATCTGCTTTCAAAATGAATGATAACTGCCAAGATAGGCACTAACCTTGGATATCGGCGCCTGTTAAGTGTGGGCGAAAAAGCTGGCTAGGGTTGCTGTTGTGAACTACCAAGGTTGTCTTAATCGCCCGTGATCGAAGCAGAATCAAATCCCAGGTTGAGCAGTTCTTATATTGAATCTGTTTCCGATTCTTCTGTTTGTCGGAAACTCCCGAAACGTGTGAAATACACCCTAGGCAGTGGAAAAAGTCCGGTAAAATATATCATAATAGACCACTGCCAAAAAAATTACAGTCAGAGAACAACTTGATGATCGGTACGGACCCAAAATCAATCAAAAATTTCAAGAGCTTGAAAAGACCTTAACCAAGCTGGCCTTAGAGGAAAACCACCTTAAATTACTCTGTAAAGCCCGTGACAACAACGTAGTTCCGAAAGGACTACTTCTATCGGTTCCAATAAACAGCCAAAGAGCAGCCCGGATTGCGAGAAGAGCGAGCGAAGCACTACTTAGAGAACGAATTAACTATCACCGGTTCTCTAAACAACAACTCAAAGTGCAAATCGAAGACCTTCATACCACCATAAGGAACACGGTCAGTGAAGAAGACTTTGTGAGTATAGATGCAGCTACAAAGTTAAGTTACAATAAGGCTGGGGAAAAACAAAAACAGGTATACCTACGAAAGCTGGATCAATTAATCAAGAACAAGAAACAAGCAAAAACTAGAGGAAATACCGTCATAAATATATCCAGCAGACAACTGGACGAAACTGAAAAGATGGTACTAGAGAAGGGACTAAATTATGCGGTAACGCCAAGGTATATTCCAAAATTCGATCTCATAAGCGCCGTTGAGGAAACATCAGCACGCCTAAAGCCAGAAGAGGCAGAAGAGTATCGATGGAGAGCAAGGGAAGCCCTTGAGCCATCAAGGAGAATTAAACCTAATCTCACCAGAGCAGATATTAGAGCGACCAAAGTTCTAAAAGACGAAGCTACCATCAAGATACTACCTGTAGACAATTGCAATGCAACAGTGATCATGGATTCAAACACCCACTCAGAGAACATCCAAGACCTGATTAACGCGGGAGAATACAAGAAACTTCCCACAAACCCAACACCGAAGGTCGAACAGAAAATATACCAGACGTTGTATAAACACAAAGAGGAGTTCTCAAACTTCCAGAGAATGAAAGTTACTCCGCATTACAGCAAACCGCCTCACCTATACGGTCTACCCAAGATACACAAAGAAGGATTACCCCTAAGACCGATAGTCAGTTCAATAAATTCACCATGCCATCCTCT
Organism: Agriotes lineatus; assembly: GCA_940337035.1. Taxonomy (NCBI): domain Eukaryota; kingdom Metazoa; phylum Arthropoda; class Insecta; order Coleoptera; family Elateridae; genus Agriotes; species Agriotes lineatus. The sequence continues at coordinate 117,720 of CALNHX010002695.1, forward strand.
ATCAAAGTTCCTGTTAACAATAATATCCCCACTAGTGGCCAAAACAACATCCGCCTTGAAAAATACTGAACAGTTTGTAGACAAAATCAAACAAACTCACACAGCTCCGAATGACACGATGGTGAGCTTCGACATAGTAAGCCTCTTCACAAATGTGCCGACAGATGACGTACTAGCAATCATCAGAAACAAGTTGGAATTGGATGACACACTTGCCGAACGCACAGATCTACAGGTAGATACAATAATGGAGCTGTTAACGATCTGCATTAAGACCACATACTTCCAAGCAGACGAGCAGTTCTACCAACAAGAGTTCGGAGTGGCCATGGGATCTCCACTATCTCCAGTAGTCAGCAACATCTACATGGAAGACTTTGAAGAACGAGCTATATCTCAATATGGGAACAAGCCTAGTCTATGGCTGCGATACGTAGATGATACGTTCGTAATATGGCCCCATGGAAGAGAGACACTGGACGGCTTTCTGAAACATCTCAATAATCAAGCCCGATCAATTAAGTTCACAATGGAAATAGAATCGGAAGGCAAACTCCCATACCTAAACGTACTAGTCCAGAAGAATGGTGACACGGTACAAACAAAGGTATATCGAAAACCAACCCATACGGGGAGATACCTACACAATTCTAACCACCACAATAGCGTGAAACGTGGCGTCGCGAGACGCCTATACCGGGTGCTGACTTGCGCGACGCACCATAGGAATTTGCATAGTAAATTCTTTATGTTCAATTATTTGCTCCCCTAATTATTTTAGAGCTTAAGTGTAAATACATTTTTTGTAGAGACAAAAATACTGCACCCATTCATACTGTTGCTAACAATTTTTCATTTTCCGGAACTGAAGAAATGCAAAAAACAAACTAGCATTTTCACAAAAATCAGTGATGCCATGGAATTATTGAAACAAGCCAATGCCAACGCAAATGCGTGCGGAGCGACAATATGTGTTGTTTGTTGTCATTGATGTTTCATTATTAATTATGTTCTGCTTAATGTCTCTAAGGTACCTAGACCTTGTCCATAACAAAAATGGTTTTACGAGTATGGTGGACGTTCGTTAACTAAGCTCCTTGTTTATTGTAAAATATCCGTATCGGCAAATTCCAAACAGTACAACCATTAAAAGACTAATTTATTTTAAGTTTAAACTACAGGCACGTTATTAAATAATTGTAGGTGTAATAATGAGGTTCAGAACTTACACCAAAACGAGAAAAACGACAATAAATTCAATCTTTTGACGGCAGTGACTGGATAATCGCCCCGCACGCACTTGCGTTGGCATTGGCTTGTTTCAATAATTCCATGGCATCACTGATTCTTGTAAAATGCTAGTTTGATTATTTGTATTCCTTCGGTTCTGGAAAATGAAAAATTGTTAGCAACAGTATGAATGGATGCAGTATTTTTTTCTCTACAAAAAATGTATTTACAGTTTATCTCTAAAATAATTAGGGGAGCAAATAATTGAACATAAAGAATTTACTATGCAAATTCCTATGGTGCGTCGCCCAAGTCAGCACCCGGTATAGCCGAGCCAAGACCATATGCTCGGAGGAAGAAGACCTTAAACGGGAAATTGAGATAATCACAGAAATGCTGCAAGCTAATGGCTACCCGAAAAGAACTCTAAACCAAACGCTAAAAGAGATGGACAGAAATACAACACCGGCAGAGGATGAGAAAATGGAGCCAACAACTCAGAACGAAGATTAGAGTTCAAAGAACTGTAGCTACAGCGTACCGTGCGAGTGTGGAAGGCAATACAAAGTGGAAACACAACGACCCCTACGAGTGAGATTTTCGGAACACCGCAAAAATATTAGAAAGGACGAAACCATCAAATCCAAGATCGCAGAACACGTCTAGAACGAAGAGCACCACATACAATGGGATAACGCATCAATTGTAGCTAAAGAGGAAAACAGGTTCCGTAGGAAGTTGAAAGAAGCTACATACATAGCGCTGGCAGTAGAACCAATGAGCCAGGCTAGCATGGAACTAAAGCCCATTTGGATGTCACTACTGCGCAGAGAATTAGAAAAATAGTCTACTGCGCATACAGCGATGAGATATATATAAGTTTAGAACTAAAATATATAACTGATCTGGTGGCCTAGTGGTTAGAGTGGCAGACTAGTAATCACAGCGATCAACGATCCTGGGTTCAAACTTCGGGGGAGGCATAAATTTACGTAGAAAAACGTACAATATCAGTCCTCAGGACTAACCAGGAACACCTGAAGAAGGGAGTAGATCAAAACTCCCGAAACGTTGTGTGATATACACCCTAGCCAGTGGAAAAAGTCCGGTAAAATATATAATAATAGACCACTGCCAAAAAAAAAGACATTCAGAGAACAGCAGTCTTATAAGTCGTAGTTTTGCATTTTGCAACATTTGTTTTCAGGACATTATACTATTTAACGCGCCCGCACATCTTGATGCTTTTATTAACCTTGATTTAATTTTTTGTGTGTAATTTAAGTTTTCAGAGATTAATGTTCCTAAGAAAGTAAACTCCTTAACTTGGTCTATTCTCAAATCTTAATATTACGGCATTATTATTGATTTCTTCAATTTTTCCACTACTTCTTTGTTGAAGTTGCTGAATATTGTAGAGTGGAAGTTGAAAAATGATTTTCTTTAAAATATGGCCACAGAAGAAAATCGCAGGGAGTTAAGTTACAATACCTCGGAGGCCACACTGCAGGCATGTTTTGACTAATAAGTCTGTTTTTGTAAAACTCTCCAAGTAAATTAAAATGTTCTTGTGTTGTGTGAAGTCTTGCCCCAGCTTATTGAAAGTAACCCTTTTGTAATTCATCGTCACATAACTCTTCCAAAAATGGCGACAAAATTTCAGTACGATATGGTTGTGCATTTAACGAACCTAAAATTTGAATTATTAAAATAAAATTGAATCGTTTTGCTGCACTTAATTATCTTAAAAAAATATAGGACCTATAACTCTTCTTTTACTAATTGCACCCCAAACCCCGGTTTGTTGTGGCTGAAGCGGTGATCTAAACTTCGAGTGGCTTTAGATTTTCATATGAGAAACGTCTTCAGCTTGGTTTACCGTGAGGCCGGATCAGCTTTGGGAGTTGCGTGGTGTGGATTCTCAGATAGATAGCCACTCATTTTCCATGTCATAAACAAGAATTTTGATGTGAAAAACCCCCTATTCCACTTCCATTGTTTCACTGGTAGTATCTGAATCACTATCAATACCTGATTCCGACTCAGATTCCTCCAATGAAATAATGAAAGGTGGAATGTTTTCAAACGAAATATTTCCCATATGTTTCGCCCAGTCTTCCGAAATAATTTTTTCCCAATGATCACAATAATTTTGCCACATGTCGGAGGTACACTTTGAAAGAGCTTCAAGCCATAAATGCTTAACCTTATCCTTGGATGAAAGCTTAGAATTTACCTATATGCTTGTTGTAGTTTTACAGAACCCCTTTGCCATTTCAATAGTACGGAGGTAATCTAAAAACCTCATGACCATTCTTTTTCAAAAATTCGTCAGTCACGTAACGTTTCTAATTGTCTTTCCTAAAAGGTTGAATTCAACTCCAAAGATGTTTTTTTGTAGTTTTGCCCTCAATTTTGATATTGTGTTTAATCAACCAATCCTGCATCGGATCCTTCTTCCAATTAAGTGAGGGTAACTTTTCCAACCGCACCGAATGATACGGTGCATTGTCCAAGATTACCACACATTTACCAGGAATTGTATTCAGAGCACGAAGTAATTGATTAACCACCCAATTTTGAAAAACCTCCCCGTTCATGGTTTTGTGATAATCCAAGGTGTAGTACTAACTCACAATTTGAAAATTCCCTGACTTTTCCAGGTTTTTCAAGATTGTTCAGAAAATTTTTACATACATACATACATACATACTCTAAAAGTAAATTTTTACGAGAAAGTAGAACAACAGGCAAGCTATTAGATAAACGAAGACAAGTATGTCTAACGTACCTACGTACACCTGCTGCCAAGAAGCTTCCCGCACATAGCCTGATTTTGCGCAATTTGAACGTACTTACTACGTTTACATGATGCTCTGGAAGCAAGACAAGTCCAGATAATCCGGTTACACGGTGCCTCTCGAATCGAATAAACTTTTGAAAAAGTAGTTTATCGTTTTAATTAATTTTCCCTGACTTTTTTTATAAATTAAGCAAATTCCCTAACTTTTCCCTGATTCCAGAGTTAGAATGTAATTCCCTGACTTTTCCAGGTTTTCCAGAAAGTATACACCCTGGATAATCCCTATCGTTATTAGTTGAAGTTAATAATAAATCACACCCTTCCAAAAACCCAAATTTAGTTCCCGCATGCAAAACAGTGAAACGCTTTTCCTCCGATTTAATTTTAGATGGATTACTTTTAATTTCAGAATCGGGTACCCATTGTCGGACGCTGGATCCATTTTGATAAATCCAAGTTTCGTCCAGGTACACGAATATTATATTTTCACTAGAATTGGTATTGCAAGAATATCCTCAAATAAGTAATTTTGGATGCAACATGTTTCTATTCACATAGAATTTTACTTCCCTTTACATGTTTGTATTTATAACCAATTGATTTTAGAATATTATATAAAGTCGTTTTTCCCTTATCGAATTCGAAATTTTCACGTGTGTCCTTTAATAGTCTAGCCAAAGTAAAGTGCTCATTTTTTAAGTTATAATTCCAAATGAAACGTTGCAAATATTCCCGAAATGCAAAATTTTTATAGTATGTATCATTTTTAGGTCATGGACAAAAAGGTTTAATTTCAAAATTGTCCCGCCCAATAATATTTCTAATAGTTCTTTCAGATACCTACAACAGTACAAAGCCCAAAATTAAACCAACAGTTAAGTTTTATGCATAAATACTTACGTCCCAAATGTCACTAAGCCGAGCAAAGATTTCCGTTTCACTGAGGTCTGGCCTGTCGGCTTTAAAATGCCTGTAGGCCTTTCTAATTTTTAGTTTTGTGTCATCTTTAAAGACTTTTGGCATATTTGCTTTAGGATTACAATTTGTTGACAGCTAGGTATCCATGACGCCGATGTCTATAAATAGTAGGTGGCGCAAAAGTCCTCACTCGATTAGAGACCCTGTATATTAAAAATCTTAATATACAGGGTCTCTACACTCGATTTCCTAAGACAGTAACTTTGTTTGTAAATAAAAAAATCGGTTCTGTCTGTTGATTATGCTTATTTAGACGTTTAATTTTCTTCCATTAAGTCGCGAAGACAATATCGGTCAAGTGGTCACCGCCAGAGTTGATGCACATTCGGGGTCGTTTAACAGCATTTTCCATGACTTCTCAAAATTTCTGGCGATAAATTCTCCACTTCTAGTCAGATGTTCTCCTTTAGGGCCGCCAAGATCTGTGGCTTATTCGTATAGACCTGTGACTTTAGAAAACCAAAAAGAAAGGAGTCTGGAAGGTCAAATTGGGCGATCTTAAGGGACAGTTCAAATCTCCAAAACGAGAGATTGAGTGGCAGGGAAAAGCTTGTTTCAGAATATCCACTGTCGCTCGTGCTATGTGTGCGGTTGCACTTTGTACGAAAACATCTTCAAGTCTTTCACCGAAATTTGCTGTAAAGACCGTGTACTGATGCCCAATTGCGTGGTCCGTCGTCTGGTTGATGTTTGAAGGTCCTCTTGAACATCTGCAGCCACATCAGCGATACTCTCGACTGAACGGCTACTCTGGAGCCGGCCTCGTCTGCAACTGTCCCATGTTGAGCCAGTCTCCTTGAAGCAAGCGTTTAACCCCACAGTGTTTGCCCAGTTGATCTCACACGACCAGGAAATCGATGACGAAATTCACGTTGAGCCAAAACTACTAACCTACTATTTGTCAAAATCATTGACACAATTATTCCGCGTTCTTGCGGAGTATAGCAATCCATGGTTTGTCTACGTGTATTCTGCTTCTCTTTACTTCACGAATGTCAAAGTCGCAATGACATAAGACGCCATTTACGAAAATGAGAGCATCTTCCGATAGAGTGATTACTTTTGCGCCACCTGTTATTATGCCTAGTGGCAAACAAAGTATGAAAGGACTGGCAACATTGTACGTTTAACCTCAAAATGTCAAATTAGACACTTTCGTAAGCCTCTTGTACATAACAGCTCATTTTGACAAAGTGTCAGAAAGAGATTCTAGGGAGTTTTCATTATGACTGAGCAACAAGAGCTCACAACTATGTCAAATTCGAGGTTATCAGGTTAGGTTTGGCGTCAGTTTTGACTCAAACTGATGCAAAACCTAACCTGCAACCTCGAATTTAACATAACGGTGAGCTCTTGTCATAATGACTTACAGTGCCACCAACTTTAAAATTTACTATAGGCTACTAATTTTAAAATAATTGTAACTAAAATGTCAATAAATGACCTTCCTGCAACGTGAAAAAAATAGTATATGCAACTCGGAGAGAATGCTATTTTGCTTCAGTGCAATTTCTCTGTCATTGCATAATCTACTATTATTTTAAAAGGTAATATAAACCGTAATTTTATTGAAAAAGAAACATCACAAATAACAACAGGGCATGTAAACTGCAATGTTAATACCATTTGATCAACAGAACTTCCTGCGTAGAATATATTATGTTTTTACATACTCAGTAACATTGCACGTTATAATAAACTCCCTGTATGTAGCATATGCTCCTGCTTTCTACACTCACCAGTTATAACGTTCTCAAACAAAAAGCAGAAATGATTAACCCTGGAACTTTACACTGGGGTCAGAAATACCCAGTGCACCAATGTTCTTCTTAGAACTAGTGTTTCATGCCAGGGTGTCACCACTCCATGTAAATTTAGTTGTTGCTGAGCTGTGTTAGGTGGTGAATCGTATGTGCCATTGTATGCAATAGGTGCGTTACTATATTTATATTTTGTTCTGAACGGGTATTACAGACCCATGTGTAGAACACGTAAAGTACGTTTTTTTTCTATAATAATTTTCAAGTTCAACTTTCTAGGGGATAAGTTGCATTCCTGCAGGGTCCCTAGTTTTAATAATGTTGGTACATAGATTTTTAGTTTTTTTTCCACAGATATGTCATAATAGTGGGTAAAACGAACGGCATAGTAAAATATTGCAAATTTATTAATTATTAAACTTACAATATTTGAAAATAAACATAATGAACGTTTGATGATGATGATGATTCCATGTTTTGTCAAGAGTTCAAATTAAGAAACTTTGACATTCAAAATTGACACATAACCATAATTTTGAAAAAAGTTCTACCAACACGAGGTATAAAAATTTCCTAGCGTTTTACTCACATATCTACCAACATTGTAACACTTTGACATTTATTATTAAAAAAAAAGTACTTTATATCTGTTTTGTTTCTGCGCGTTGATTTGTGAGTGTAATGGCATCTTCCAACTATTAAAATTGACATCCATTGACTGAGGCAGAGTTGGAATGACTTTGATAGAACCGCATTTAAGGGCAAGATTGGGAAATTTCTATATTGCGCAAACAACTACAGATGAGAATTGCAGGTATATTAGGGGTTGGTAATCTTGAAGAGATAAATGTCCAGACTACTCTCTGTAAAATAGGTAGCTGCAGTTTCTGTAAAAGGGGGAAGGGCAGAAAAACCAATTTTGTTTGCCTCTCTTGTCGTAAACCATATTGTATGCAACATAGAGCTAAATTATGTCGAAATTGTCAACTCAATGTTTAGGAACCTGGATAAGCAAAACTTTACTATGTATGAGGTTGCTATTTCGTTATTTGTTAGACAGAGTCTTTCTAAGCAGTATTTCTTTAGTTAGAATAATTTTTCTTTTGTTTCAATAATTTTTTAAAGTAAATACGTTAATTTTAGGTTGTTTTCACACATATTTTATTAAAATCAAGTTTCCGTTTAAGGAAAATAGTTTCTTTTTTCACATAACTTGTACTTGATTGTATTCGTCTCAAACTGAATTTAAAAAAAATTTTAATTAATAAAGCAACAAATATTAGGGGGACCCGTGTGAAGTGTATTAATAAAAAAAACAAGTGTGATGTTACAGGGTTAAGGCAACGCTTCCCCCGAATGTTCTAAGAAGTGCTAATTTGCATAAATACCTGCGAGTTGAATTATATCCACCACTAGTGCAGCAAGCAAAATTTCATAAAATCACATACAGATGTGAACTGGCAATTATTACTTTTAAAATTGGCAATTTTGCTATTGTTTCGTGTGTAGAATGAGTACAAATACCAAAAGTGAGTCAAAGAGCTCATCCTCCGATGAATTCGAGTCGATTGAGAGATGAGACGTCAACAAGTTCACATCAAAAGCAGCAATAATTATTGAACAGCCCCTATATGTGGCTTTGAATTGGTTAAAAGCTGATACTTTACCTGTACAAGATTACCAATGATCCAAAAGGAAGGTTCTGTACAACATAAAAACAAAACATCATTGTCATGATTTATTTCCTGGAAGAATAAACTGCATTTACAAAATAATCAAAATTCGGCAGCATGGAGCGTTAATATATTGTACAAAGACTGAATCACATGAAAAAAATATTGACTACAATTTACAAAACTTTCAAATATACACAACTTAATACAATACATGAGATCCAACCTAATGCCTGCTTTGAACAAATATCACTCAAGTGATCACAAATATGGGATTCCTAAAAACGTCAGGGGTTTGAAGAATTTGATATGCTTTATGAAAAAAAAATTGCTACTATTTGGTCATGCGATTTTACTTTAAGAAATTAACTGCAAGATCTGTTCTATCTGAGTATCTTGAGTTTTGTTTACTATTAGATATATCTTTAGTCTCAAATAAAATCGTCTTGAAAAATATATACCATAGACCGTCTCAAGGTGAGTTTATAATACAGGGTCTTATGGAAAACAGCGATGCCACATCTCTGTACAAAATTGTTTTGAAATCCTGCTTTTGTTATACGAACTGCTTATCATTATTAACATGCAATATTTTACCTGCTGCGTAACTTTTTAATGGTAAACTGACCTATCTGCTGGTTGGCCGCTCAGACTTGGCAACATAGGAGCAATAACTCCCACAAAATTCAACTCGAGACAGTCTATAGGTAAATCAATGTAAAATAAATTTTAAAATATGCTTCAAGTTGTTTGAGTCAAATAAAAACAATAAATCTCAATGTCTTTTAGATTTGACAGATCTTGCCGTGGTTACATTATAAATGAAATTGAACTAAAAATTTGATGCAAATATACAGATAGTGATTGCTATAATTCTAAAACCCCAACATTTTGTCACAAAAACAAATTATCTACATTCTAGTGCCTCACAATAAGACAATTTTCAGTTACTTACTAAACAACATACCACTAAATATAAATAGATTGCTACTTAATTAGACATTCACTTGTTTTAATACTTAACACTGTTTTTCAGTTTTTAGTCATGTTTTTATGATAAATTAAAAACTCAAGAAAGAACGTAAGCATACATCTAAAGTATTATTAAAGTAATACACATTTAATTTTCCGCCAACGAAATATAAACAAAGCCTATCTATGGCCATGATAAGTATGTTATAGGATGCGCAAAATCCCTTATGAACGTACAAAAACACAAAAAAACAAAATAATTACTATATGTAACAAATTTCCGATTTATCAAACGGTAAAACTGCATAAAACAATCAAGTTCCTTTCACGTCACCGTCTATAACATACACAATTATGTTGACTTAGAACATATTTTTTTTAACTTATTTAACTAAACACATTTTCGTATTTTTTTGTTATTTTCAGATCCACTGGTTACGATATAGTTGTCATACTTAATAAAAATACTACGAAATGCTCAGTAAAACAAAACGAAACAATTCTTTAAAACCAAAACGGTAAGGTACGGCGGCAACATTTTATTTTACGATGAAAAGGTAACTTTTACACAACCACAATTAACTTACTCTATCACTATTATGTACAACACTTTTTGAAGCAACTAGTAATTACTATCAGACTTATATTTTTACTTCACTTCAAGACTGTTATTAAATTAATTAAAAACTAAACAATTATGAGATACAAGTGTAAAAATTACCTTCGACTTGAATTTAACTAAAAAGCGACTCCTAACTGCAAATAATTTTTTTAAGTTTTAAATAATTATTACATGTTTTTGGAGGTTATTTTTGCTCGCGAAAATTATTACCTACTCATTCACACACTTGCAAGTTACATTTATGGTGGTTACTTCTCTAAATTCAACCAAGTTTCCTATTAGAAATCAATACGAGGTACACAAAAATTCAATAAGTTAATTATGTCTATAACGATGCATGTCAACTAAGGATGAGAATTGTGGTTTACATTACGGTTGCCAGTACCTGTTAGCAAGTATGAGGTAGGTGGCAGATAGCCTCTGTCACGCCTGTTCTGCTAGCGGATCTGACTCGTACGGCCGACCATCTCCGTATATACTTACTGATGCTATGTAGTTGTTTGGCATCACCTAAAACGAATAATGTGAAAATAGATACGGCACTACAATTAACTAATTTTATGAACTAAAGAAGCAGATCTATTTCTATCACTAGCTATATTTTGCAATTTTTATACTGACATTTAAATCTTAAATAATTACTTCACGATGTCTCAATCTCCATTGTAATTATGTAAGGACAAGGGCCGGACATGAATAATAAATATTATTGCTTTTACGTGCCACTATGCGTGGGACCGATGCTATTTCGAGGTTTACATGACCTAAACAACCACCTGCAAACTTTCATGTAAAAACGGAAAATTTGGTGATGGCAGATCTTAACTGATATCGGTAGCGAGCAGATCGCTCCCGAGACGAATACCTTGTAAATAAACATATTTTAAGCTACTGTAATCTTTAGTTTCTCAAGTCGAGCCTTTAATCAGTGTAACCAGTAATCTGTGTCTAGCTGAAAACCCTGACGTTAGGCGTATCGCGACAGGACATGTAGTGAAGATGAATGCAAATAGAGATCCCTGGCGAGCATTAGAAGCAAGACCAGAAAAAAAAAGGAGCAGAAGAAGACCCCGGAAAATGTGGGAAAAAAGCCTGGAGAGAGAATAGAGCAAAGAGGAAAAAACCTAAGAAAAATTAAACGAATAGTTGCTGACCGTAACCTATTCCGGAAAAGGATTGAGAACCCGATGCTCGAAAGAACATAAAGGTAGAGAAAAGAAGAAGAAGAAGGAATTTGCAACATGATGGATTTTTTCCAGTACTTTTTGTGTCATCAAAGTCCACAAAAAGTAATACATAATCGTTAGATCTGAAGATCTTGCTGCCAAGGAATTAGCGTTCCACGATCGATCCATCTATCACCGTAATGTTCATTCAGAAAATTTTTGACTTGACGGACATAATAAGCTGGGGCTCAATTAGGTAAAATCATATTTTGGCAAACGTTTTCGAGGGGGGCAGTAGGGTGGAAGAGTGGAAGTTAAAATAATCATTTGCATTAAGTCTAAGATACTGTCCAATCATTCCACAATTATTTACTAAAATATTTTGCAATACATTTTGTTGAATCCATTGCAAACATCGAAGCCGATGATTTCCATTCTGTTATTGAAGATAAAGATATACCCCTGCTCCCGAAATACTTGATAAACCGAATATTTTTAGTTTTTGAACTTAAGGACAGTTTTACTTATCACAGAATAATAAACCTGAGAATGTGGAACAGCCAAATGACTTGATATTTGTCTTGTGTGCTAGGATGTGGTTTATTTGGTGTTTTGTATATTTATGCGATTAGGGTTATATGTAGATATTTAGTATTATTTCGGAAATGGCTAAGAATCGAACACCTGTTTATTACAAATTGAATTCAGAATGGCATCTTCTATCGGGTGACTATAAATGCTCTTCCATCAAGTTGCCTTTGAAATATTTGTTGCATGATTAATATGTTGATGGCACTGTAAGTCTATGTCAAATTTGAGGTTATCAGGTTAGGTTTAACGTCAGTTTTAACACAGACTGACGCAAAACCTAATCTGCTAACCTCGAATTTGACATACCACCAACATATTATTCATGCAACAAATATTTCAAAAGGAACTTGATGCAAGAGCATTTATAATCACCCCGTATAACACCCCAAAATATTGCATGCTAATTACAAAATACCTTATATGATATCTAACTACTAATTACTAAATATGTTCATTATTACTTTGTTAATTCATGTTTATTTCTGTCCAAATTGAAAACTCGATATGTTAAGTAAGCTGTATTAACCAACTACGCACTCAATGGAGCTGGGGGTACAGTTACTTTAATGAATTTTGTAAAGGGACTTGTGAAAAAAAGTTTGAGAACTTCTAATTTAGCTAATAAGTCACTTCTTCCTCGTCATCAGCATGTTTCAAATATTTTTTAAAAAATTTTGAGATTGGTCGTCAGAAATTTTGAATCATGAAATTTTTAGAATCTTTTTTTAAAATATTTGAATCCTATCGATTTCATTACTTTGTATGCTTTGTATAGCCCCTTGTGTATTCCAAACTCAATCTAGCATGGTCTAATAAATTATAAAGAGTTAATGCTCGTTTTTTTTTTAGATATTCGCACATTTTTCGTAATCCAAGTAGTTATCTTTTCTTGATGCTGTTTAAAGTTTTTCTACGGTCTGAATATTTATAAACAGTACTGGTCGAAATCTAAAAATTAGTCACGAGTATTAACAATAATAAACTGTATTATAAGCTCAATTACTTACAAAATAGTATATTACATAACAAGTTTAGAAAAGTAAAGTTTTACTAAACGAATATAGCTTAATTAAGTACAAGCGAGCGAAGCGAAGCTTAAAAAGATATATAAGTTAAGTAAAACTACTTTTCTTACGAAGTCTGTATACTATTTTTTCGCATTTTGTATTAGTATTTATAAACAAACATTTATATAAAAGCATTATACCAGCGTACATTTATCAAACAAGTATACACACTCAAGCCAAATGTTGGAACCTGTCTAGTGTGCCTGAGACAGTAACTCGGGGGGTATTTCTAAGCTTCACTATCAGATGGCAGCACAAAGTTCGTCCCATCAAGGAACGGCTAAAGTTAGGACGGCATACCAACGTTGCCAGTTCGTGCACTGATAGATAACGCGGGAAACTTAAACTTTCAAACTAATATGTTTCAAAGTACAATGATAACGCATATTAACTCAAAAATTTACCGTAACAGCAACTGTTATGCTTACACATAAATTCTCCAAAATTTACTAAATTATATTTACTTTAATTTTCTTTTAGAGAAGCTAAACACCAATATTCATTTGTTAAATTGATAAAAATCAGGTTATTTATACATTTTATATTTTTTATTAACAAACATTTAGATATAATATAATTATTAATTTAAATAATCATTAATGTAAATATTAAAAGATCATACAAAATATTTTTTTCCTAATTATTCACTCATATAAATGATCATTTCCAGGATCCTTTGATACAATTTCTAATTGCGTGCCATATAAAGTTTCTGTAATTAGCCGAGTTTTTTCAATATTGGGTTTCCTACAGTTTCTGTTCTTATTTTGTTTACGTGTTGAATGAAAAGAGGCCTGTTTTCGAATTTTCTTATTAGCTGACTCTCCAACATACTCTGTTTTCAAATCAAAGTTTTTTATTTCCATTTCTCTAATGGATTCAGCACTTTTTATATTCTCTAAAATTAGTTTTAATTGTTCGCTTGAATACTCTTTGGTTTTTATATTTTGAACTAAACTTAAAGCTTCAGAACTTATTTCATCCAAAAGTTTATCATTATTTCTTAAAAATGTTGCTAAATTTTGAATAACATTTTTAACTTCATTACTACTATTTCCTGCTATTATATTTGTGCTACCAGGAGCTGAGTTTGGGTAACTAGATGCAATATAATGTATATGTTTACAGATTAAAGTTCTTATATTGAAATACACACAAGTGCAGCTAAAGGTATGCAAACATATGGAGCAAATAGATCATTTTATTGAGCAGCATGCATTACCGTCGGAAAGATTTTTTTGTAATTAAATATGTGTTTTCACTAGAATCACATTTAATGGTATAAACTTTGTTGTCTTCTATTACGTTCACAGTAAACTTTGTGGATATTGCTACACGATGTCTTGCATGGATATTTTTCACTAGTTCTTAAGTATCCCCTTTTGTTAGTTTTATAATTCTTTCAAATTTTGTATTTTTAAAATGATGTGTCTTGACTAAATTTTATTTTTTTTTACCTTGTAAGTAATAATATTTTAGTGTTTTATACATACTCTCGAGATGCATATTTGTATTGGAAATTGCTCCAACTCGAAAACAATAGGCCCATTTTTCAAAACAAGTTGCATAATAATTAATGTAATATTGACGAAACTTTAATGTTGTGTCATTTTTTAGAATATCCAAAAACTTGAAATTTCAAATCCTAAAGTGTCTGTAAATATTTTAAACTTTTATAAACCCATTCCCTCTTCTCAGCATTATTAATTTTTGACAAATTTGACTGCCACACACGATCTATGTGCCAGGCACAATAAATCTGTTTATGTGGTGGACCCATTATATTTTCCCATGGGTTATAATAGTTATTTATGTATTAAGGGCATAATCAATAGATTATAGCACGAGGAAATGTTACCACGTGGTACATACGTTTTATTTAATTTTAGTTCTCAAAATGGACAAAATTCAAGGATTCAGTATTTTGGCTACAGACTACTGCGTCGTGGTTTCTATGGTTTCTATGCAGATTGTTGGTGTTGCTATACTACATTGTTGGTGCTTGTTATACTGCTTAGCAACTTTATAGGCCCTAGGGCTATAAAAGCCATTTTACGCCCTCTATCGAGGACGAATAAACAATTATGGTTCCAAAATAAAATAAAATACATTTGTTATATCTGACATAAAAGTATCAGTTTTTATAATGCCCACATTTAAGAATTTTTCCTGTTAGAAAACATAAAGGCTAAGGGCATCCCTTCATTAAACTCATCTACACTTAAAATGCTAGCGAGGCAGTAAGCCCATGTGTGCTGTCAATGGCAATAAATATAGTTCCAAATTTTTAAAAAAGTGCTGAATCCATTAGTGAAATGGAAATAAAAAACTTTGATTTGAAAACAGAGTATGTTGGAGAGTCAGCTAATAAGAAAATTCGAAAACAGGCCTCTTTTCATTCAACACGTAAACAAAATAGGAACAGAAACTGTAGCCGGAAACCCAATATTGAAGCAACTCGGCTAATTACAGAAAATCTACAAGGCACGCATTCAGGAATTATATCTAAGGATCCTGGAAATGATCAATTATACGAGCGAATTAGAAAACAAATATTTTGTATGATCTTTTAATATTTACATTAATAATTATTTAAATTAATAATTATATTATATCTAAATTTTTGTTAATAAAAAATATAAAATGTATAAATAACCTCATTTTTATTAATTTAACAAATTCATATTGGCGTTTGGCTTCTCTAAAAGAAAATTAAAGTAAATATAATTTAGTAAATTTTGGAGAATTTATGCGTAATCGTAACAGTTGCTGTTACGGTAAATTTTTGAGTTAATATACGTATCATTGTAATTTGAAACATATTAGTTTAAAAGTTTAAGTTTCCAGCTTTATCCATCAGTGCACGAACTGGCAACGTTGGTACGCCGTCCTAACTTTAGCCGTTCCTGTCCAATCAGAGCCCAGTTACTGGATCTGCTACCAATCATCTTATATATAAAAATCAATCGACGTGTGTTAGTGTATTAGTAACGCAAAAACTCGAGATTTTTCTTTTGTTGTGTTCGTCTTACTCCCGGGGTGGTTTAGCAAAAAAGAAAATTCGGAACAATCCAAAGGGAAAGCCGGAAAATTGGAAAATATCGAAAGTGAAACTGGGTTTTAGAAACAAATTATTTTTGGGCAGAACGTTTGCCAGGCCAGCTAGTATGTGATAAAGTAGTGGCGCCATCTGTTAGTACCATCGGAAAGTACCCCACCCAGGAGCCATTCAAGGTCATCCAAATCGGTATTTTGACATCAAAGGAACTGACAGTGAGTGTCTCTACTTGTTTGATTTATGTACGCTGATTATACCACATGCCCATTAAAAAAGGCGATTGTGGAAATTCAAACGTATAAATAATATGTTGGTGGCACTGGTAAGTCTATGTCAAATTCGAGGTTAACAGGTTAGGTTTTCCATCAGTTTTGTCACAGACTGACGCAAAACCTAACCTGCTAATCTCGAAGTTGACAGTGACACTACCATATAGTAAAGTGACATTTCAATGCACCAAAGTGCCACTTTATTAAGCGATTTTGATTTTAGTAAAATAGCACATTATTATACAAAACGCGTTTAATAAAGTGGCACTTTGGTACATAGAAATGTCACTTTACTCACAATCGGTTACTACTAAGCAAGTCATTATTTACTTTACTTTCCAGCTAGCCGGGAAAGCTTTTCCCGGCTAGCTAAACGACACTTTCAATGAACTTGTCATGATATCTAGCAACAGTGTCGCATATTCCTTTGTTAAAGTGACTTATTAAACTGCGATAAAATACGTATTATTTGCAACTTACCTAATTAAATAATAACAAAAACCGATTGTGAGTAAAATAGTATACATACCACGGTGAAAAGTTTCATTCCTGTCTCGAGATAAAGTTAACCTCGATGCTTTAATCTCTCGACTTTCCACCTTGGTATGTAATATACTATTACTATATGGTAATGTCACTGTCAAATTCGAGGTTAGCAGGTTAAGTTTTGCGTCAGTTTGTGTCAAAACTGACGGAAAACCTAACCTCATAACCTTGAATTTGACATAAGACTTACAGTGCCACCAACATATTATTCATATGTTTGAATTTCCACAGCAGCTTTTTTTAATGGACATGTGGTATAATGCTTTTATATAAATGTTTGTTTATAAATACTAATACAAAATGCGAAAAAATAGTAGGTATACATACTTCGTAAGAAAAGTGGTTTTACTAAACTTATACAGTTTTTTAAGTTACTCGCTCGCTTCGTTCACTCGTACTCAATCAAGCTATATTCGTTTAGTAAAACTTTACTTTTCTAAACTTGTTACGTAATATACTATTAAATTCGTTTTTAAGCTATTTTAATAACACCAAAGATGTCTTATGAAAGTAAGATTCAACATGATTTACCTGGTCTAAAATAGTTTCAACCAAATCTAATGCTGCTTTAGTGACTAGTAGTTTTAATGTAACAACCATCACTTACTTCAAATATGATATCCTGGTAACCGTAACAGAACGTGCTACCGAACGGATTTGTAGTATTCGTGGAGCTCGCCCTGTTCAGCACAACAGGCCGCTCGCTGGGAGTGAGTTGCTTGCACAGGTCATCCCACCGAGAGTACGCCGTGACCTCCACTTCGTCCAGCGGTAGGTGAAACTCGCATCTTTGATACATATTAAAGTTATAATGGCCAGGATAATTAGTATGCAGCACCAGCTTTTTGGCTAGGTGGGAGCGAGCATCAAACAAGACATCAATGCCGAGGGTGAAGTAATTGAAGAAATAATCGCTTCGTCGTTGTGTCACCCTGCGATGAGCATTCGGACTGTGAATTCGCATTTTATCCTCGCTCTTGTAGAACACCCTCGAAGGAGCTCCCAGAGCAGAGGCGACATCCTGTGCAGTGTCGCCCAAGAGAACCTGCCTCTCGAACTGCAGCTTGATGATCGACTCTATTCTGCGTGAGTTCCCTCCAGCAGTCAAACACAGCCGTAGCCCTTTCGTGTAGGACTCTCCGCGTAATACTTGGGCTTTCTGTAGGTACAACTGGCCTTGGTAGTTAGTCAGTGGCAGTTCTGGCGCCGCAGCTTGCTCGACGTTTGGACCGCAGTATATTGCTGTACGGGACACTAGCGGGGAGCCCCCGGAGGGAAAATGAAGAGACGCTGTAAAAGTAGATATATCATTGTAAGACAAAAAATGAACCAGATGAAATCGACTTACCTAAGTTGTGGGTGCTACCGGTTTGAAATTTAGATTCGACTGGAAAGTAGAACGACACTCCCCTGAAGTTTAGTGCAAATAGTTGTCTTTCTGCATCATAAACGCCTGGGTGGGTGGCACCAAACGAATGTTCTATTTGTTCAATGGATGGCAGAACTTCTGGAGAGTTGAAGGCAAGCGTACTAAAATGAAATTAGTTTAGTATATCTTGCAGAATAAACTGGTTCACTTACCAATACTTCAATTTGACTAACTTCATATTATATATTTCTATCACTTTTAATCTTTGGACAACTGGATCGAAGAACAATCTAATGCCATCTTGAGGTAAATTTATAATTAAGTCTACTTCTAACGGGTTCTGGAAAAATAATGAATGTCTATTAGTTTTGAAGCACCATACATAGTAATTAAATTAATATTTTATAAACTTTAATCTGAGGCAGATCATGGCTTGTATTGTTACAATGATCTTTTATGTAAATTCAAATATATAAGACAAGGACTTATTGTCATCACAAGAATTAATAATACAGGTTGAGTATCCTATACCTGATACCACAAGTGAAAAATTTCCCACCTGACTTCATGTAATGGGTAACACAAACTTGGCCTCATGCAGAAAACTATTAAAATTTACATATAGGTATAAATTGACGGTCTTACAACTGTAAAGCTGAACAGCCTACAGGTTTTTAGTTTCGATGCCATCTAGTCATTTTCAAGTGAAGCTTGATTTTAAAATTCTACCGTTCAGCACGCAGCCACACCGAAGTAGCTCCTACACCCCTCTTGAAACCGCGACTTTCATCCTTCAAGCCCAATTTTCCGTTACATACTGAAGCCTACTGGAGTCTAGTTTTGTGTTGCTCAAGCAGTCGTTCTGGTCCTACTACCGACTACTTTCAAATCGGGCCTGAGTGATGACTGATGACTTTTAGATTTTGTATTGCCGCCCCAACCAAACTGCTGCATTCCAATCGGCCAGTATTTGTATTATTTTAATATAACCATTTTTAATTTAATGCTTTGTAATTTATTTGTGAAGTGGAATTTTCAAGTAGATATGCATTCTAACTATCAACAAAGTTAAGTTATTTCTCCAAGCTGCACTACTTCCTGAAGCCGAGGAAACCCACTCTGCATTATTAAGGATCATCCCATATCATCTTCTGATAAACACAACAAGTGGTGCCTAACAATTACCTGAATTTTCCCAGGTAAGTCTAAGATGCAACTTGTTTTTGACCACCATGACAACCAAAAACCTACCCCTCTCCAACTGAGCTAACTGAAGTACTTTTGATTTGTAATGAATCTGTTTTCACTCGTAACAGCTTCTAACCCTAAGTATTTTCGATAAAGGATACTCGACCTGTAGTAATTTTAGTTAATCATAACAAGATGTGAGAATGCAAAACCAATCACTTCTACACTTTCTAGAAATTCACTAAAACTGCATTTGGTAAAATAATTAATGATTTAATCAACTTTTACATGCAGAAAGAGCAGGTCTTACGATATTTACAGTAAATATAAAAAATTATAAAGAATGAAAAACAATTTTTTTTAAAGTAAGAAGGCCTTCCATATCATTAGGGAAAATTAGAAGTCAAAATGGAAAAAAAACACATTTCTAATGCTTTTCAATTCCTTATAGCTAATTTTTTACTTTTTAAGTAAGAGTTTAAGCATAATTGTTAAAACTGAAATTAAAAAGTAGCCTCAATACTTGTAACTTGTCTGTCTACAAAATTAAACAAGGCATTAACTACCACACTAAGGTAAGAGAAAGATCTCCTAATAGTCGAATATAGGCTTTCACAACCGGTGTTCATAATGGTACGTTCTTCCAGGTTATGCCGTGGTCGTCGAATTCAACTTGACGCTGCTCATGCTGTCAGCTTCTTCAGAAGTTTTTCTAAAGACTGATGTTGGTGCCTTTTCCTTTTGGTTATATACCGAGGAGTCGTTACGGTTGGCTGCTCATGTAGATCTTGTATGTTATTGGGACTTGTCGTTTTTCCGCTTGGTTGCTCACGTGAAACTTGATTATGGACGGATTGGTTTTGCAGAGCTACCTTCGGCCTTCAGCTAGCTTCAGTCCAAAGTGACACCGGTACCAGGATTGGATATCAAAAAAACGGTAATTAACTTTTCGAACCAACCCCCTCTGAGGACTGTACTTCGATTTTGGCAAAAGGATTGAATTTTGCCATCACTCCATCCCACATACCTACTGCCAAACCATCAACGAGGAACGTCAGCAGAGTCGAAACACCAGCTCTGAAGGAAATCCACAACAATCTAGACATTGTAGTTCTACGCAGTGATAAAGGAAATGCCACTGTAGTAATGAACAGAAAAGACTACCGGAACAAAATTCAATTACTACTGAACGATGAATAGTATGTAACACTGAAGAAGGACCCCACATCGAAGATAGAACGCCAGATTAAAAGAGCTATCAAGAGCTCATTAATACCAGAGTCGGAACATCGACGACTACTACCTGGCGATACTAAACCGCCCAGACTTTACGGACTTCCGAAGATCCACAAACCAGAAGTTCCAGTCGGACCAATTGTTAGCACTGCGGATCTCCTACGTATGAACTAGCCAAATACCTAACCTATTACAACCATACGTACGCAGAACAGAATCCTACGTGAAGAATTCTGAGCATTTCGTGGAAATATTGGCTCAGTTGGAAGTAACGGACCAGGACTAAACCTTAACCTATTAATTACGCCTGCCTTCCTTTCATCGCCAGAGTAATCAACAGAATAAGAAAGGTCTTAGACAAGAAAAACATCGGGGTCCACAATGGTACAATAAAAAAGGTCGAACAATAGATCCCCTCCAATAAAGATTCTTTGCCCACACTACAGACGGAAGGGGTCTACCAGTTCCAATGTACTTGTGGAAAATCTTACATCGGACAAACGGGAAGAAGCATCCAATGTTGAATCAAAGAACACCAGAGCCACACACAACTTGGAAACACACAAAAATCAGCCATCACAGGACACTTATTAGGACCAGGAGATAACAGAATAAATTACAAGTCGTAAATATACTAGCCAGGACTAAAAAATACTTCCCTCGTGTTATTCGGGAATCCCTAGAAATTATAAAAAATCCACACAATTTCATTCGAGAAGACGGCTACCGCCTTAGTAACACATGGAAGGTAGCTCTGCAAAACCAATCCATCCATAAACAAGTTTCATGTGAGCAACGAAACGGAAAAACGACAAGTCCGAATAACATACAAGATCTACATGAGCAGCCAACCGTAACGACTCCTCAGTATATACTGTGTCCCAATTTCGATGCTCACCATTGGTTATTAGAAAACATAGAGCAACGGTTAAATGGGGAAGTTTTGCAGAATTCAATACTCACAACAAATATCATTTCAAATTTGACCTAACTCGTTTAATTACTAAAATATTTACAAAACACCATAATTTGCAGATTTCGTTATTCCTCAATAACTCTTTAACGCTTAATCTGACCTCTTTTAAAGTTTTACATTGTTGAGACACTTTTTTACGACAAATTATTTGATATAAACAGAAACCTGTCCAAGTACAATTAGTGCTGCAGAGATAAGTTAATTAAAACTACTTGTAGTTAGTGATAAGTAATTATTGTCAAGTATTAAGATTTATACGTATTGATAAATGGCACATACATATTCAAACGAAGAAATAGTTGATATGTTGGAAGTGTATTTCAAATCAAACAGAAACACTGAAAATGCGTGCAAGAGTTATGCAGAGCGTTTTCCAGAAAGACAACAACCACACAGGACAATTTTTAGAAGATTAGTTAGCAATTTGCATAACTTTGGAAGCTTCGAACAAAAACGAGCTAACTATGAAGTTAATGATGCTGATGCAAGTCGAAATAATATTTTGCAGAACAATTCCAGCACATCAGTTCGTCGTGTGGCACGAGAAACAGGGATTTCAAAATCTACTGTTCACCAGAACCTTGAAGGAAAACAAGTATCACCCTTACAAACCAACAATTGTACAAGGTTTAAGTGATAATGACTATCACCAAAGATTACAGTTTAGCAGGTGGTACCTTAAAAAATGTGAATATGACGCTAATTTTCCTAGGAAAATACTATGGACAGATGAAACACGATTTACCAATTGTGGAGTGTTCAATGGGCATAACTAACACCCGACCCATCATTGGTCTACTGAAAATCCACATTTGGTAAATCAAAGAAGATTTCAAGTTCGATTTGGTTTTAATGTCTGGTGCGGTTTAATTGGTATCACAAAGCAACCACTAATAGAGCGATTTCTCCCATAGTAAGCTTGTATAAAAGTTTCAGCGCCCTACAACGGGTGGGCCAGAAACTATTCTAGTAAGGCGGCAATACAAATTTTGCATATACATAATTTGCCTTCATCAGAATCTCGATTTAAAAGTTTTGAATTGCATAAATCGGAATATGCAAAATCTTTATAGGTTCTGAAGTTTACAATAATTATGGAAAATTCAAACAAAATATTTGCGAATAACAAATATATTTCAAGTAATTCAAATAGCAATATTGTTTAATAATTATGGTCAATCTTACAATAGTCGTACTCAATTGCAACAATTTACTTTGGTTCAAAATGCTTTTCATTCAAGCATTTTAAATAATTTTTCGGTGTCACCTTGACGTACGAGTTTACTATTTACGCACTTTTCAAAAAGCGGACATTACAGGCACTGTAGCGGACATGTGACACCAGCGCCTCCTGACGGGTGGGCCAATCTCTAACAATTATTTGATTTGACAGATGCATTCAGAAAACGTTTCAATTAGTAAGTTTTTTTATGCCTTTGGGAAATTTGTGTCGCCTACACTAAATCGGCACAATTTGAAACAACACTTTTTCACATATCGACCGATCATTAATTATAGTTTGGTTCACAACCTTGCCGAGTGGCGACACTAGCAGCCTCCGACGGGTGGGCCAGTCCCTAACAATTATTTGACAGATGCATTTAAGAAACTCCTCTATTAGTGGTTGCTTTGTGATTGGTATCAAATTTTGTTTACTTTTTTTGTTTTTAAGCTCTTTTTTTCGTTTTAGATAATCAGTTAACAGGTCCTTTCATCTTTGATTACAATTTAACTGGTAACAGATATTTGGAGCTACTAACAAATTAGATGCCTGATTTGAGGCAAATTATTAATCCAGAGAACATGCAAAACATCTGGTTCCAGCAAGATGGTTGCCCGGCCCATAACACTCGTAACGTGCAACATTTTATGAGAGTGATTTCAAATAACGGACCCGTGCAATGGCCTGCGAGATCACCCGACTTTACCCCCCTTGACTTTTATTTATGGGGTACCACTAAAAACGAAGTATTTGATTTTGAACCGCCAGAAACTCGAGAAATTTTAGAACAAAGAGTACTAGATGTGCTGCGATCAGTAAATGGAAACACGCTACGTAGAGTTTGTAACTCTACTAAAACAAGGCGTCAAAAGTGTATGGAACAGAATGGTTGTCATATTGAACAATTTCTTTGAGCTTAAAGGCCAACGCGCACTTGGGCAACGCGCGGAGCAGCGCGGCGAAGAGCCGAAGAGCCGTGCTAACGCGCACTTGAGAGCCGTTTCTGTCGACAACCGGGTTGGTGTTAACCGAATATTTTGTGGATTTGTTTGTGTTCGGTAGCTTTAATAAATAAAATGGATAGCTCGGACGAAGATACTCTAATTGTCTCTTTGCTTTGCGAAGAAGCTGAAAAGCTGGAAAAAAAGAGAAAAAAGCCGTTGTCAACTCCGAAGTCCTTTTCGATTAAATTTCGACCAAGAGATCACTATGCAAAAAAACTAGGTATACAACACGTTTTGAAAGTCCTTTTTTTCATTCATTTGCTTGATTAGCTCGGGCTTCGCCCTCGTTATCAAACTGCAAATTCATGAAAAAAAGTATGACTCAAAACTAGTTGTACAATAGTAATTTGTACAACTAGTTTTGAAAGGAATTGATCGAGTTAACTTGTCAACCAATGGCATTCTTCAATTTAAAAATAAACTACCAATCTAACGATTATTCTAGTGACAATATTTCGAGGAGCTTTATTTCAGCGATAATTTTTTCTGTAGGTAACTATTTTTTAATGAAAAATAACTTGGATTTTAGTTTTAGAAAAAGATACAATTCAAAGACCGCTAGTTTTGTGAATTAAAATTTTAGTGTTAGGAATGTTTATTGACCATTTTCAATAATTGAAAAGTTAAATTGCCAAGACGAGTAGGACTCTAGGTCAAAATATTGGCGAAAATGTTTGCTTTTCAGATTGTCTCGTTTCTGCTGCTTTAGAAAATAACGACTCGTGCAAGCACTCGTGGTTATTTTCATCGCCACAGAAACTCGTATCTGAATTGCAAAAATTATTGTCGGCAATATTTTGACCTCTTGTCTTATTATTACTGAAAATTAATAGCGAAATGCTGAATGTTAATGGAGCGGCGAGGCAAAAAGTGAAGTTTGCATCCAAATTATTTCAGTTATTTTATAATTCACATTATTTTGATTTGTAGATTGTTTAAAAGAATGTTGGAAATCCCAATAACCTATAATTCATCAAATATAGTTAGTAGGTAAGAAATACATTAAAGATATAACTGCTCGTCGCCGCGCTGCTCTGCGCGTCGCACAAGTGCGCGTTGGCCTTTAAGAACTGTTTCTATGCTCTTTATTTATTATGATTTTTGTATCGTTTCGTTAGTTTGCAGTATAACTTAGAATATCTTTTCACTTTCATTTGACACTGCTGTTTAATTTTTCAGCCTACTAATTTCATATTAAAGATTAATTTTTTCCTTATAACTAAATATTTTTCAGGCATGTTATACATCATTAAAAAGTACTTTTTAAGGACTATCTAACTAACCAAAAACCCAATATGGCTGCCATATGAAAAACAAAAGATAGCGCTAATAACTTAAAAACAAATGACAATCGGGGGTTTCTGTTTATATCAAATTTGTCTTAAAAAAGTGTCTGAACAATGTAAAACTTTAAAAGAGGTCAGATTAAGCGGTAAAGAGTTATTGAGGAATAACGAAATCGGCAAATTATGGTTTTTTCTAAATATTTTAAAAATTAAACGAGTTAGGTCAAATTTGAAATGATATTTGTCGTGAGTATTGAATTCTGCAAAACTTTCCCCATTTAACCATTGATCTATGTCTTCTAACAACCGAGATACCAATGGTGAGTATCGAAATTGGAACAGTGTATAATCAGGAGCAAAAGGCATGAACATCAGTCTTTAAAAAAACTTCTGAATAAGGTGACAGAATGAGCAGAGAAACGTCAAGTTCAAATTGACGCCCACGGCATAACCCAGAAGAACCTACTATCTAACTACTCAGTAGCCTCCTGACTGTTCTTTACAATAGAGTAGTTTTTTTACATACATTTTTGGAAAATAGTGACCACTATTACTACTTTAGTTCTCTGATCGCTAATTCTACATTTAAACCTTAAAGAACTCTTTAAATGAACTGATTTTCAGGCTGTACTATAGTATATGGGCCGTGACACCTGGAAATGTGCACTGTAGGGGGTGCAGGTGATGTACTAGTGTTCATATACAGGGTGTCCCTAAAATAATGGGACACCGATTAGTCATAGATTCCTTACGTTATAATATATCGATCGATATCGATTAAACCTTATATACCTTAGTACAAAGTCCCTTCAGTAAAAGTTATAGGACCTTAAAGTTCCTTTCTTTTTTTTTGTTATTTCCACAGATGTAGAGATATCGATTTGAATTTTGGTATACGTACTTACTATTATGTACTGCACTAATACGAAAAAATTCTTAAATTAGCCTTGACTGTAAGGGGCATTTTACCTATCTTTCTAAACTTTGTTTTGCTCTAACTTCATTATCTGTAACTTCTTTTGAAATTTTAGCTTATTATCTGAAAGAGAATTAAAAATAATGTACTCTTAGTTCTTAAGCCTAGGAGCAACCGTTTACCTTAAAATGCCCATCAAAGGTTTTTGGTTGTCATTAGGATGTGCAATTATCAAATAGCCATGATCACAAAAACAATGGGTAATGATTGTAATCTAGTAAACAACAAGAAATCAATTAATGACCTAGGTCATATCAGTTTTTTGTCTTTTGTGCTTACGAAAATGCTGAGACATAACGTACCTTTCAGCATTGGAGAATTCGTTATGTAGCGGCATTTTCTTAAATATAAAAGAACAAATTTTTATGTCACTAATGTCATTAATTGATTTATTATTGTTTTTTACTGCATGACCATTGTTTTGGTGATCATGGCTATTTGATAACTGCACGTCTTAATGACAACCAAAAACCTTTGATGGGCATTTTAAGGTAAACGGTTGCTTTTAGGCTTAAGAACTAAGAGTACATTATTTTTGTGCTTTTTAATTCTCTTTCAGCTAATAACCTAAAATTTCAAAAGAAGTTACAGATAATGAAGTTAGGGCTAAAAAAGTTTTACAAGATAGGTAAAGTGCCCTTTACAGTCCAGTCTAGCTTATGATTTTGTGTCTATTAGTGCACTACACAATAGTAAGCAGGTATACCAAAATTCAAATCAATATCTCTATATTTGTGGAAAATAAAAAAATTAAAAATTAAACTTCAAGGCCCTATAACTTCTTACTGAAGGGACTTTGTACTAAGGTATATTAGGTTTAATCGATTTATTATGACTTAAGGAATCTATGACTAATTGGTGTCCCATTATTTTAAGGACACCCTGTATAAATGGATCTGCTGTAAAACACATTCAAACAGTGTAGCACACATCTGTCAGTTACCAATTTTAAGATTTGGTTTGTCTGTTAGAAATAGATGATTAATAATTTTGAAGACACTATTGTCAACACTTGGATGATTGATGTCAATTACAGAAATTCAAGATTTTTCAGTAAACAATGAAACTTTTGAAGTTAATGGAATAGCAGAACTCATATTGGTTTCCTGTTAAATATGTAATGTGTTACGTTGACACGTACTGTACTTAACATGTTTAAAATTTTTTTTAGGAAAATAACCAAATTCCAAAAAGAAAACAGCAAAAAAAAGTACTACAAAACAAAAAAGAAAATAAAGACACCGAAACCAAATATACAACTTACATAGATAAACATTAACACCTTGACTGCCAATCCTGTATACGTGGTCAATGCTCAAGGCCGCGCTGCAGATGAATGCACTGTGTGCAGGACGTTATCCATTGAGATGCGCTCCAACCGGCAACCAAACTCAAACTGAATGAAAATAGAGTCCTTACCACACGCCCCTCAAATATTACTGACGAGAAAGCAACGCCCACAAAACAGGATCAGTTTGAAGCGCAATAAGAATTGGACGTAGAAATACGTCTTGGGCGCCTAGCGGGAGTGCCAAAAGACGTGAATTAACGTCCTGGGCACTGAACGTGTTAAGGAATGCAAAAACCAAAAATTGGCTTTCCGTGTTTTGAAAATGCCGCCAAGTAACTGGTCCACAATTTCGATGATTATAAAGGTTATGATCTACAGAAAACATACTTACGTAGTTGTATTTTTTTTTTTTTTTTTTTTTAATAGCCCTTATTCGGTCCATTTTTGGACATAGGCCTCCCTCATTTGCCATTGCCATTGCCATTTGCCTCTGTTCTGTGCCTCCCTCATCCATGATAAACCCGCTGTAAGTTTTATGTCGTCTGTCCAGCGCTTTGGTGGTCGTCCTCTGGATCTTTTGCCCTGATATGGTCTCCATTGCAGTATTATTTTTGTCCACCTTTCATCCTGACATCTGGCCACATGGCCCGCAAAGTTCCACTTGAGTTCAGCTATTGTTTTACTCACATCTTTTATTTTGGTTATGCCCCTTATATATTCGTTCCTCTTTCGTTGTATTAGAGAAATTCCAATCATTCGTCTTTCCATAGCTCTCTGCGTTGTTTGGAGCATTTCCATTGATTTTTTGGTAATTGTCCATGTTTGAGCGCCATACGTCAGGACCGACATGACACATTGTTCAAATAGACGAATTCGGAGATACATTGGGATGTTCTTGTTCGTTAGAGTACTGTTTAGTTTGCTAAAAGCTGCCCATGCTAGCCTTTTTCGACGGTTTATTTCCGATGTCTGATTTTCCCTCCCTAGTGATATTGTGTGACCTAGATAAACATAGTTTGATACATTTTCTATATGTTGATTTCTGATGGTGATATTAGGGTCTTCATTGCACATGACTTTTGTTTTTGTGATATTCATATGGAGTCCAGTTTTGGTTGCTTCCTCTTCTAATTCTGTTAGCATTTGTTTCAACTCTTCTCTATTTTCTGCTATAAGGATAACATCATCTGCGTATCGTAGATGATTTAGTCGTTTGCCATTGATTAGTATTCCTTTATCTTGCCAGTCTAATTGTTTGAATATGTCTTCAAGGGCCAGAGTAAACAACTTTGGTGACAGAGTATCACCTTGTCTTATGCCTCGATCAATTTTGATAGGTTTTGTGTTACTGTTGAGTTGTATAGTAGAATTGGCGTTTTTGTATATATGTTCAATGATTTGAATATACCGGCTATCTATTCTTGCATTCGCCAGTGATTTCATTATAGCCCAATGTTCCAGAGTATCGAACGCCTTCTGAAAGTCGACAAATGCTATGTAGATGTTCAAATTATATTCTATTGCTTTTTCTGTTACGACTCTTATTGTCAACAGGTGGTCACATGTGCTATATTGTTTTCTAAATCCGGCTTGTTCTACTGGCTGATATTGGTCCAGTTTTGTTGTAATTCTGTTTGTAAGTATTTTCGTGAATAACTTGTATAGCTGTGATAAAAGAGAGATCGGCCGGTAGTTTTCCAAGTTTGTTTTGTCACCCTTTTTGTGCAGTAATATCACGATAGCGTTATTCCAGTTTTTGGGAATTTTACCTTTTGTTAGACATTCGTTTAGTAATTCACATATTTTCTTTAGTAGTAAATTGCCGCCGTTTTTTAGCATTTCTATTAGAATTCTATCGTCTCCTGGAGCAGTGTTGTTTTTCATCGAGTTCAGTGCATGTCCTACCTCATCTTCTGTGATTTGTGGGATGTCTTCAGAACCTACATTTATTATTTTTCTTTTATTTTCTTGATTTTCGTCTTCTACTTTTGAGCTGTACAGATTTTCATAAAATTGTTCTGTTCAATGTAATATTGTATTTTGATCCCTTATTTCATTTCCATGTTGATCTTTTAGTACTATTACCTGCTTTCTATGTTCGTTTCTTTTGAGAGTTTTTAGTCCTTTATTCTTTTCTAATAGCTTCCTAACTTCCAGGTCGTAGTATTTGTCTAGGTCTTTTCTTATCATTTTTCTCGTTTCTTTGGCTAGGCTTCTAAATTCCTCGTATTTTCTTTCTCTAAATAGCTGCCTCTTTCTGTTAATGTTTCTTCTTGTTTCATCACTTATTTTCTCTATCTTAATTGATTTTCTTTCAGCTACGCTTATTGCGGCATTGTTTAACGCTATTGTCAATGAGGTGCTCGTGCTGTCTAAATTTCCCCCTTCCTGGGTTTCGTCCATTTTTTCTATCTCTCTTCTTAATCTTTCTTGGTACTTAGGGACATTTGCTTTCAGTAACTCTATGTCTATAGCAGGTTTTTTAGGTTTGTATAGTTTGGTTCTTTGTAGTTTAGTATTTATAGTTATTTTAGTTCGTAACATTCGGTGGTCACTGTTTATGTTACAACAATTTAATGTTGTCACGTCTGTAACTATGTATCTGTTACTGGAGAGGAAGTAATCAATTTCATTTCTTGTTTGCCCGTTCGGGCTTAGCCACGTCCATTTTCTTTGTTCTTTTTTCTTAAAGAAGGAATTCATGGCGTATAATCGGTGTTCTGTTATAAAGTCTAAAAGCATGTTACCTCTATCGTTTCTGTTGTCAAAACTATATTTTCCAACGTATTCTTCGTTGTCTTCTTGTTTCTTTCCTAGTTTTGCATTGAAATTGCCTATGACAAAAGTATATGTGGCTGTTTCTCTACTGATGGCTTCTTTCAGGTTGTCGTAAAATAGTTCTACTTCCTCGTCTTTGTAACTTGATGTTGGCGCATAACATTGTATAATTTTGATTTTACATTGCTTGGAGATTTTTAGCAGGACATATGCTATCCTATCTGAGATATTATCAAATTTAATTATATTTGGAGATAGAGCTTTATTTATAATAAATCCTACACCTCGTTGACTTTCGTTGTCGGAGCCTTTATAGTCGAGTGTGTGTCCTGATTTTAATATGACACACTCTTCTCCTCGTCTTCTTATTTCACAGAGACCAATAAGATCCCATTTAATGTGTTTCACCTCGTCTTCTAGTTCGTATAGTTGGGAGTCGTTCATTAAGGTCTTGACATTTAAAGTGCCGATTGTTAGCCTTGTTTTTCCTTGATCTGATTTATCTAATTTGGTTCCAAATGATGTTAACGAATTTTTGCCTCCCCCAGAATCCTTGAGGCAGACCCTTTTAAGGGTGTGGGACTTATCACCCACCTGGGGTCTTATTCCGTTTGTTTTCAAATTCGTCATTTTTTCATATGAGGGGTTTTTGGCCATAAATCGCCACGCTGGCCGGACGGGTTGGCGAGTGGTTAGGGATATAGGTAGGATTAAATCTGGAATAGGTGGGGGATTTAAAGGTTAGGACATGATTTCTCTCTATATAGGGAGTGAGAGAGAACCAAGACTCGCGTGGGCAGGGTCGTATACCTGAAGTAGACCTGGCTTCGTTGGGATTACGAAGAGTATCTACCCGCTACCTGTAGTTGTAGTTGTATACAAAAACAAAATCTTAAAAGAAAATATAAACAAAACACTAGGAGAAAACAGATATTGGGTTATCAAGTAGGTCACTGTCTCATCGTCAGCATTGTTGTTATATCCCACTGCAGGGGCATCGACCTCACATCTTTGCCAAAGTCAGATTGAAGAATCGCATAGAACCAGTAAATCTTTTTAGTGAAATTAAAATATTGTGCCTGCGATGTCAAAAATGTGGAGATAAAAAAATATAACCCTTAATATCAAGCGGATGTATAAATTTTGAGAAAATTAATACAACTGCACCATGTCAAGTTTGAAGTTAAACCAATAAATAGGTATGAGTCCTGAAGAAAATCCAAACATTTTACGTCAATTTTCATGTAAATCATGTTAAATGTTTTCATAATCGGTTTGGAAATAATCTTTCCAGAACAAATCAAATCTTTTCAAAGGTTATTTATCACTTACAAAATTGCGTTTGAAATAACCACATCAATTTAATTTTATTTTATATTTTTACAGTCAAACATACAACAACTGAGAGGTTTAGAGGGGTGAAGTCCTCAATGTAACTTATTTTATCTACGACCACTACTAAAAGTTGGCCTTTTAGCACTAGCTTGTTTCACTAAAAATGACGTTTTATAGTTTAGCGTGGTTAAAGATATCAGCTGTTTACTTTTAGCCCATGTGCTAAAAGTGAAGTGAGGTTATAAAACTACAATTTCAAACTGGAAGTGAAGTTGTAAAGTTATTCTAGTTGCTTCTTGTGTTACAGGTAAAGTGTTTTTGAAATAGTTAAAGCGTTATGTAATGAATACAGTCAGATGTGGAGTATTAATAATTACAATTCGTAACTGACCTTGACTACTGTCATTCGCAAACATTCGCCCGCACGGCATGGCCTACTGTTTATTGTGACATAAATTAGAAGTGTCGTAGATGCAAACCTTTGTTAAATCGATATTTATGGATTAATAACAGTAAAATTAAGGTCGTAGATAAAATATTGTATGCAACGCGTGCTAAAAGTCGTTTATGCATAATTTTCATGTCTCTTGCATAAACGTCGACCTTTAGCACTTGTTGCATAAATAGCTATTATCCTAACCCAATCCAACCTAACTTCACCTAACCTAATCTTTCTTAGTCTAACCTAATATAAATCAACTCTTGTTTCCGGACAAATGGCCCTTATGTCAACCGCCTCAACCGAGGGGCCAACCACCACTGGCATTTGGTGTACACATCACTGGCATTGACAGCATTAATTAGCATTATGGCATTTTATTGGCATTAAAGGCATTTTCATGGCAAAATCGGCATTGTATTAGCATTATCGGCATTGGATTGGCATTATCGGCATTGAATTGGCATTTACCGGCATTATTCGGCATTTTTCTAGGAACAATCTACCATTTTCCTCGAGAAGAAAACAAGAAAATGGGGTATTCTATCCAAACAGAAATAATACTACCCGATACTGCACAAATAAGTCTCCTAATCGAAACGGCCAGAAATGACGCTATAAATTCAGCTCAAAATTTTTAAATGATATGTGAAGATCCAGTGAAAGCAGCAACTGATATGATAATCCCAAGTATGCATTTTAAAATTGCTGACAAAACTATAACAAAATATGGCGAAACTTCCCAGCTAGACTATGATAAGGAAATTTTACAAGAAAACCAAATTGAAGCCGAAAACCAAGAAGTCCAAAATGATCTTTCCATTTTCAATTTTTTTGCTGACTTAAAACTTAAAGATTACACCACAACTAAAACAGTTTCTCCTGACTCTCCTTATATCGAAGTGGTATTAAATGACAACCAAAAAAGTGTCGTAAGAAAATCCGCCATCTGTTGGTTTTTCGGTGGTAAAACTGGCCGTTTATCAACAGATAGAATACACAGAGTCAGAGGAATGACTGGTAATTCCACAAAACCCCGGCCGATAGCCTTTAAAAAAAAAAGACCAAAAATAGTAATTTATTATACAAGACGATAAAGTTAAATTTTATCCACGAGTGAATTGTTTAACGTCGAGACGAAGTCGAGACGTTAGGTAATGATTCAAGAGTGGATAGAAATAACTTTATCGTCGTGTATAATACAATATTTTTGTCTATAACAAGAACTTTAACACTTTCAAAAGAAAATAATGACAGTCAATCACATTTCAAAATGTCAGTAGCTAGATTGGGTTGCTACGATAATACGAAGTTGTCATATTTAATTTAAACAAAAGTTAGAAAATTAAATTACTTTATCTATCCTTGATGTTAAAGTGCTACTTTATCTACCCTTGCTGTTGAAGTAAAACTTGACCTTTTGTTTTGAGTTGATAAAAGCACACTTTAACATGTGCTATAGAAAAAAAAATTAATGCAAATGCAAACAAAAAAAAAACCAGAAAAAAATAATTCTTGGGTTGATGTTTCCGGTGACGAAACAACTGATACTGATGGTGATTTTTCATTAAAATCTGATATCTTAAGCGAAGAGTTTTCAGATTTAGAACGCGATGAAAACCCCGCTGAACATAACAAGATTAACATTGGCATAGAAGAATATTATGCCGTGTTTTATGATTTGCGGTGGTACATAGGGCGTGTTATAGAAACAAATACTGAAAAGAGCGTAATTAAATTTTTAACACTTAATTTAGATCATTAAACATGGCCCAAGCCAGACGACGTAGCCGAAGTTGACAACGAATATATATTTTATGGCCCTTTTCAGCTAACAGGAACTTGTCCATTCTATTTGAAGCGAGCCGATGAACTCAAAATCATTAAGAGTTATAGGGATTTAAAAAAAGGATTAGAGTAACTAACTGATTGGCTATTTCTCAGGGGCGGACGTAGAAATTTCAAAAGGCTATATCTCGGTTGTTAGTGACGGGACTCACAACAAATGTAGGGGCCTTAATAATGGGCTCACTGAAAGCGTTTTGGTGAAGAAAAAAAAATGTTTTTGAAATTTGCAAAAAATAAATTTGGGATCTTGAAAATAATTAGGGTTTTTAAAAAAATTTAAATGACTGCTACTTTTTAGTAAATCTTTTTTTCCTAAAATTAAAATTTTCCCAATAAAACAAGGTAAAAACTAATTTAAAAATAAAATATTCAAAATTTTTCAAAAACCCATGGTTCATAAATTAAAGAAAAAACGATCGACTATTTTACAGTACTAAATTTAGTTGTCTTACTCTTACAGTTGTCAGTTTAAACCCCCAACTGTCATATTAGATCAGTTTTAATGTTAGTGAATCTCCTTGTTAATGATTTTCCAATAGCTACATATACCGGGTGACAATGAGACTAGGGCCATGCTTATATCTTCTTTATTTATGAATGGATTTGGATAACATTTTATACCAAGATACTATACATAATTTCTGATTGGCCAATAGATATAGTCAAAATGGCTGACTTCCGGTTTTACCGGAAGTTATACCAACTTTGATTTTTTAAATGGAATAGCCTGTATATTTTGTGTTTTTCTAAATCTACGACTCAAATTACATACAACAGTGTTGCCAAATTTGCTTAGGTATTATTAGTTATTACATAAACATATTAAAAAAATAATGGATTAATTAATTTTCAGTTTCAGATAAAGATAAAGTAACGCATAATGCATATCGTTAGATTGGTAATTGCATCTTCTATCTAATGGCAAGATGGCCCTTAGTAGGTGCCATTTAAAAAAAGTGGCTTTTTCTTAAAAAACGAGTTTAGCAAACTATATTTATTTATTAAAGGTTTGTTATTGACCTTATTGATAAAATAGCTATTATTAAGAGTTGCTAGAGTCAATTAGAATAGATTTCACAACGTCAAGACCTTCTATGTTAAAAAATGAAAATTAAAAAAATTATTTTTTTGTTTAAAAAAATTGAAGTTTGACAAGACTATTATATGTAACTTGACTCGTAGATTCAGAAAAACTTAAAATATACAGGGTGTTCTATTTAAAAAATCAAAGTTATTATCATTTCCGGTAAAACCGGAAGTCAGCCATTTTGACTATATCTATCGGCCAATCAGAAATTATGTCTAGTATCTTGGTATAAAATTTTATCCAAATCTATTCATAAATAAAGAAGATATAAGCATGGCCCTAGTCTCATTGCCACCTGGTATAGGCTTAAGGGAAACACCTGGGATCCTCACTGAATTCAGTCACAAAAGTAGCATTTTATTAGCATTGACCAGCATTAATTGGCATTGATAGCATTAATGGCATTATTTGGCATTTTTAGCATTAATTCCTGTCATTGGCATTAAAGGCATTAATTGGCATTTTAATGCCATTTTGGCATTAGGTGTACAAATTTTTGCTAGGTGGTTTGCCCCTCGGCCTCAACTCTAAGAGCTTCGCTGGAATTGCTGCAGCATTACTTCAGGAACGGTATCGATTCGCAGGTTTGATTGATTTGAATCTTGAATCTACTAGTTATTTCTGGTTTCATACATGGTCTTCAGTTTTCCTTCCTCTATATGCCATTTTTTATCTTTTAAATAATCATCTTCCTTGCCAAGGTTTCAATCTCTTTCCAGTACTCTTCAAATTCCAGCATACCTCCACTAGATTGTACTATTCGTCCCAGGATTCTTCCTCCTGACGTCACACGCGGATGTGTATGACGTAAGATTAACTACCTAGTTGGTAATTGAACAACTATAATCATGAAACTTCCGGTCAGTTGTCAAAGTCAACGGCTAAAAGTGAGGTTAGGTCGTCACAAAAATATAATATAATAGTTAATGAAGTGCATTATATTTGCACGGCGAAGCAAAAACAAATAAATATCATTTAAAGTAATTTTGCTAACTTTTGGAGTTGATGTGTATAAACCTGGGCATATTTTTTTAACATTGTATTGAAATGAAGCTTGGTCTTATCACTGAATTGTATTATTAACTGGAAGAGCAACTCATACGACCTGCGCGTGAAAATATATGTGCACATTTGAATAAAATAATAGGGTCGACACTCGCCCACCGGGGGTGTCGTGCATTTGCGCAGTTTAGATTGTTTATCCATCACTCAGCTGTGCTCGAAAATGACATAACCTAAATTTATTTTGAATGTTTTCGCGTTTTAAATTGGAAGGCAATTAAGTTCTTAGCCTGTACGAGGAAAGACAATTTAGTGAACGCTAGCATAATACAGGACTCCTTCAAAACGCTATGCAATTCCCTGGAGGAGCGTGAGAACTAAATAACGAAGGTCACCAGTTCCGCTGCAACTCTGATCGCTGTACAGAGGTCTTCCTTACTTGGAAAGATGTCACCGATGCTTAACCTGGAAAGGGTCAAGCGCTATTCCATGTGAATCAGTGGTTAACATGGCTGCAGGAAGCGGGATTCAAAGAAGAGGAGGGTGACGAGTAAACCGAACCTATGCGACATCGACATATATATGATATACTTATTAGGAACTTACGAAAGATGGGATTTGCATATACTGAACCCCGTATTTTTCGAAGAAATTGCATTTTTGTGGAAATCGATAATCGATTCCTAGTGTTAAATATTTTCGGTAAGCTATCTCAATTAAAATAATAATTAAGTAATTTGTTCTGTCCATTTTAGGCCCGATGATTTTCAAATTCTGGAAGGCAGAAAAATATTGAAATCAAGTGCTGTTCCTGTTCTAAAATTAAGGCCAATTGACATTAGAAAGCAATTTAGTATGAGAACACCAGATTATCAACGAATACTCCAAATTAAGTTTTAGAAATGTAGTACAGAAGTTATTAATATTATTATGTATTTAGACTGTTCAGTTGCATGTATGTGTTTTATATTCTGCGCACTTCCTACTTGGTATGAATGTTGCTCGACATCGATAGGTAAAAAAGGCTAAAGACAGTGAATGAATGAATGTGTTAATAGAATAAACTAGAATAATTTTATTCGAACCTCCGTAAACAAGTATGTTGAACAAATTATAAATAACTGTATTAGTGAAATGTTTTGTAATGTACTTTATTGAATTTTTATATTCAACAGATAGATGAATACTTTTGGTTCTTGGTATATTAAGGATGTTAAGAGTATGGGTTCTTTTAACTTGTGGTTGTTGAAGTATGTGTGCCCTGACTGTTATTCTTCTATTAAAGTATCAGTTCCATTTTTTGAATACGTAATTACTCACAGCTAACTGCTATACCTATATAATAAAGTTAACATACCATTTGTAATTGTAATAAACTGAATAGTTCACTGCTACTTGAAAGGTAGAGTGGTTGGATAAATCCTACAAACACTGGCAGTCTTGGTGCAGACAATTGTTCAAGTAGAGTGTTTGACTTGACGTTAGGCCTAATTTGTAAGCACATTCAACAAGTTTTCATAAAATTGCTTGAGAGTATACGCAGTATGTCCAGAAAATCCTGAGTATACCCTATGGGAACACCACTACTTATATCTATATTTGCAGATGAAATTGCAACTAACAATGAAAACCCAGAAATCACTGTTTAGATAAGATGTCAGCTAGATAATATACCATGATGCCTTCTTCTTAAGGTTCCGATAGCAGTCGGATACCTAATCTAATAAATATATTTGTAAATGTTACTTGTTTCTTACTAGTTCTAGAATTAACTTATTAAATCAAATTGAAATTACCAAGAAAAGTTTTAAGTAATCCAGTTTTAAAACCACCTATATTAGAAATAAATCAACTCGATCGTAATAATGTATTTAATAACTACTGAACAAACCGATGAGCCTAAGATTCATAACAATTTTTAAACAAAATATTAATAAATGTAATACAACGAGCTTAAAGTAATGTAAATTAAATATATTTGCTAATTCTGGTTACTACAGTATAATAAATTTAAAGAGATATTAACGCATGGATGTATTAATA
The DNA here is from genome assembly GCA_940337035.1 of Agriotes lineatus. Classification (NCBI taxonomy): domain Eukaryota; kingdom Metazoa; phylum Arthropoda; class Insecta; order Coleoptera; family Elateridae; genus Agriotes; species Agriotes lineatus. The sequence continues at coordinate 155,535 of CALNHX010002695.1, forward strand.
GATCCATGTATTAATGATACAAGTTTGATTGGCAAAACGAGGCGGTGAGACAAGTTTTGCGATCAATGCTCTTATTAAAAAAAATAAAATAAATTACTTAATTTTAACACCAGGTCAAGCCATTTTATATTTATGTATCACTTTCACTTGACATATCGCTGTCAGTATCAGATGCAGAAACGTGAATTACTAGTGGTTTAACTGCTTCAATGGCTTCTTCGATGAGCTCCTCACGTTGGTACCACTTTGTGATGAGCGTGCTCGTATGCCTTACACAGTTTTCCCAAACATCTGGACCAATGTGCTCTAAGGCTTCCTTCCACATTGCTAAAACCTGTGTATCCCCGTAACCATCTCTACCTATATGCTTATTATAATAGGTTTTTGCTTCAGCCCATACTAATTCTATAGCATTGAAGTCGCAGTGATATGGTGGCAAGCGAAGAACTTCGTGGCCTTGTTCTCTCATGTACTCATCAATAACATACCTTTTTGGTTTTTGATTTAGCTTTGCTAGCGCTAATAATTCATTTTTGTTCATATTGTTTTCAATTGACACATTATTGTTATTCAACCATTGGATAATTTCAGCTTTTCTCCATGTCCAAGTGGGTTGCTTTTCAAGCAACATGCTGTGATATGGAGCATTATCGATAATTATTAATGAAGGCCCTTCCAAATTGCAGACCAGCTGTTCTTTTACCCATTTGAAAAATAAATCACCATTCATTTCTGTATGATAATCAGCAGAAATTGTTTTTGAAGCAAATATTAAACCTGCATTATTAACAAAGCCTTCCGTACCACCAGCATGCAGAATGATGTAACGTTTGCCATCATAGCCTTCAGGTTTACGGACACTCTTCACATTACTGTCTTGCCATGATTTCATTGGATTTCCCTTAGAGTAAATCCAGGTTTCGTCTAGAAAAATTATATCTCTAATAGGAGACTGTAAATTTTTCACGTATTCTCTCATAAAGAAGCCTCGCATGGCAGCAATATTAGTTCTTTCCACTAAAAATCTTCTATTACTTTCCTTTTGCAAATTTAAAGCCGATGGAAGGAAGAACTCTGTGTAAACTGGTTCTGCTAATATGTGTTATTTGTTTAGCCCTTAACTCGGTATTCAACGTGGCCAACGTAACATGTTTTTCTAAAAATTTTCAATTAGTATAAATATCTTAAGGTAACATCAAATTTAAGTACTTTGTTGATACATGTCGTATATTGTATCTCGAATTGCCATCTTCACACCATCGTGTAAATCAGTGGACTTTGATTTATGTCTCGGCCTTGATTTTCCTGGACTAGATAAAATCGGATTGCTTTTAATTCGCTGCTTAATGGCTGTAACACTTGACTCACTGATTTTTAATGCATTTGCTACTCTTTAAAATTTAGATTTATTTAATATAGCGTACTATGAATAGCTTTACGTACCTACTTCACGAACTGCAGTTAGTGGCAACAACGGTCCACCGTTAGTCTTCTCTGCTTCAAAGTACTCTAAAAGCGAAAGGATCATTGCTTGGGCCTGAGAATTTAAACGTTTTCCAGGCATTGCTTTCCAAAAGTCCAAAACAAATAGGCTGGAAAAGCAAACGTACATAACCTAACCATGAAATTTACGAAACCGATTGCATACCTGATAATAATAACGCTAGCAGTAGTAGTTCTGAAAAGAACTGTTTATAATGCTAATGAAGGCCAGGAAAACTGCGAAAATGCACTTGAAACCAGAAAATGAACAATCAGAATAATTTGACAGAAGCACGAAGTCAAATTAGAAACCAAATTCATAAGGCGTTGCCCGGCAGATGAAAGTTTGACAGTGCTGTACAATTTCTGTTTCACTCGTATTTACTGCCAGCCCTATGGACACACGTCGTAACTTAATGGGCGCGATAGCAGAAATCAATTACTGTTGTTTTCTTTGTCTATCAAACGGCAACCAATGTAAATGTGCTGGACAACTATTTCTTTGATTACTTCATATGCAAATGACGTCAGGAGGAAGAATCCTGGGACGGATAGTACCTATGCAGATCCCTACCAATATTTAGGTTGGCTTCCTCTCTAAGCCGGCTCCATATTATTTATGCAAGAGTGTGTTCTACATCGGTTCTTCAGTCATTACAGTAGAAGCAGCTTTCATCTTCCGATTTCCCTATATACTTAAGATATTCCTTAAAGCTACCATGGCCGCTTAATATTTGGGTGATGCAGTACTTTACTTCTCCGAACTAGCGATTACACCATTTTGTCAGATCTTTCATTAGAGTAATTAGTCTCTATTTCTCCATCCTGTCCTCTCTTATTCTTACTTTTCGTTCTTTATTGGCACGGAAAGTCTTGGTTCTCTCCTTCACTATTAGATCTATTGAAGGCATAGCAGCACCTGTACTGCTTCGTTAAAGATGGTTGTATATGCACTAGTAGTGCTTATTCCAAGTTTCCTTTATTCTTTGATAAGCATTTGCCGGTTACAATTTTGTACTCTGGTGCCCAGGGACCTCTCTGCCTAGTTAATAACAAGCATCGATTTGTCTTCTTTGGCTTTCAGTATAGCGCTGTGATATTCATTTCTTGCAATGTTGTAATGTTTTTTCGCTTTTATAGGTGCCGTGTGGTTTTTATTTAGCCTGGTCACCGGTGTTCTTTTCATTATTCATGACATTTTCTGGTTCCACCAGTATACCTGCTTTTTGTTCTTGATCCATTTTGGCCTATTTAGATACTTGTCGCAGTTCTCCTGTATTATTTTAGTAGTTTTCTAGTGGGACTTGTCCTCCGTGCCTTTTGATTTCTTCTCTGAGACCTTCACATCTGTGAGCTTTAGCAGTACTTATATGTACTCCCTTTTTTACTAGTTTACTTTGTCTTCTTGTCTTCTACAGTAAAAATTATATTGTTATGTAGACTAAAATTGTCCTCTTCTTCCACCTTCCATTCTTTATAGCTTACTGCTATATTTTTGTACTGTAATTTTTGCTGACAATGCTGACATCTATATGCGATTTTTGTTCCCCTCTCTCAAAGGTCAGGGTGTTTCCGTTATTTAAAATAGTGAATTCTATAATTCTGCTCTCTCTATAGTTGGCTCACTGTTTTCCACAGAAGCTTTATTTGGAGTTTACATCGCTCACTATTATAAGGCCTTTTTTTTCTTCTTTGCCTTTGCACAATATTATATATTTTCCCATATTAGGCGATCTATAGCAGCTAAAAATGCTTGTCTCTTCTAGGTGCACGCAGTCATATACATTTCCGTGTCCTATTCCAAACATTTTAGCCTTTGATTTAAGAATTTTATTTGCTGCATATTTTTAATGTCCGTCAGAGCTAGGTCTCATTTTTCGATATATTTGTGTCTGGTTTGCTTATTAATATTATATCTATGTCCCTCATCCTTGCACTTGCATATAATGCATCACGTGATGCAAGGCTCCTGTCTACGTTTACTTGCAATATTTTAGTCGCCACTTTTGTTTTGTCACCTTTTCTTTTCCTTAATCTCTTTCACTATTTCATTATATTTAGAACATTTCATTTCATCTCTCCTATGTCCTTTTTGCTCGCGACATCCCTAGTTGTTCACATTTGTAGCACTTAGGATCTGCTGTCCTTGCTTCTTATAGCTTCCCATGCGGTGGCCAAATTTGGTACATCTGAAGCATCAGCCCGGCAGGCAGGTTTATTTTTGCGTGCTTTAGGCTTCTGTGGTTTATCCTCTCCTTTGGAATCAATATTTTTGTGTTCTCTTCTTGAAATATTGCATCTCTTCAATCTCTTTCTTTTTTGTTTCTTCCTCCAGATCTTTGATCGTGGTGGTTTTGGTTACTTGGCTAATTTGGCTACATTTTTTGTTTCATTTGTTCGATTAATGCTTTGCTTCCATTTTCTCCCCCTCTTATCCGGAGCCTTATATTACCTTCCTTCGTTTTTTTCATTTGTTTACTCTCACTTTTGCTTCTTCTGGGTTTATTCTAGTTTCCATTTCTGTTAGTAGATCTGCATAACTCCATAACCCCATACCTCTTTTGGTTTAATAACTATTGTCTCGGTTCTATAGGATTTACCTTTCTTTCATTTAGTTCTCCATTCGTTGATCTCCTCTTACATTTTTTCTCCAGTTCGTGTTTTGTCCTGTATATAGTACCGTACTTTCGATGTCACCCTCATATAGTATGCACTCCACAAGCTTTCTTAGGTGGTTGGTTGGTTCATCTACTGGGTCATATGTGAAAGCTATATCCATTATTTTTTCATCCTTTCCCTACGGCTGTATCTTTTAGTTTCTTCAGTAGTGTGTACGTTTCCTTCATTATTTTGTCCAGTGAGATGTTTATTTCCACCATGTATATCTACTTCTCGTCCTCAAGGATCTCTTTGTCATCCTCATTATAGTACTGGACTTTGTACTAATTACCTTTCCATGTTGGCTGTTCTTTTAGCAGTTTATGATCTTATTTTCCATTACGACTACCAGGTCTCTTCCTTCTTTTCTTACTTTAGGTGTTCCGGCTCCCTCAATCGTTTGTATGTCTTTTATCCACTTTTTTTGCTATTTCTATAAAGACATTATAGTTCCTTCCAGATTTACTTTCGGGTTTTCCTCTTCTACTGTTTCTTTGGGTTCTTGTCTACTTTCGGTTCGTGTTGCTCTTGAAATGCTTACTTTTATTTTTTCACTATTATCCTGTTCTTCTGGCAAAGCCTCCATAGTTTTGGGTTCCTGAGATGGATGGTCTCATCATAAACACCTCTTCTTTGTGGTTTATGTTAAAATTTGCGCTTTTTGTAGTTCATGTTGGTATATATAAATTAACCTGATCTAAACTATCCTAACCTAATTCAAGCTATCCGAACTAACCTAAAAATAGCGTAACATAACCTAATCTATGCTGACTTAACCTCAACTAAATTAACCAAAGCTAATTTAACTTAATATAACGGACAGTTAAGTAGTGGGAGAGATGTTGTAGCTGAAACGTAAATAACCATTTTCTGCAATTCCTCATTCATTAATTGATTATTATCTTTAGCACGCAATTATACGCAGAATATTTATATTTAACTATATTTATATGGAAGTATTTGTTCTTGAGCTTTAGCGAGGGTAACTCCTATTACTTCTACTTATGCAATAGATTGTAGCATATAAACAATACCACATATATTTTCTATGTAAAATTGACTATTAGCATTGGATTGTTGATGCAGTATAGCTTTTTACCCAACAATATATGTTTAGATTGTTAAATAAATTAAAGTTGTGTTGATTTTAAAGATCAACTATATTCATTTAATATATACAAAATAGCACTTAAGAGTGATGTCTGCGGTGTTGGATGATTAACATGAGTCTTGCTTAAAAACTAAGTTATAATTTTGTGTGCTATACGCAAGGTCCAGTGGGAATGCGTGAGTGACCAATGAGAACGTTAGGCACATTTTCTCATGGAACACCAAAATCTTGCGGTTTCTCACGGGCGAACACAATGTTGGCAAAAGTTTTATTGGATGTTCAAGGCGATGGCACTTAGGACACTTACGTTATAAATCGATAAACAGTTTGAATTTAGTTTACGTTATGTTTGAGAGATCTATCAGAAGCTTTTTCTAAACACTTTTTCAGAGTCAATTTTGAAATAACCCACACTGTAGCTTCAGAAACCTAAAATTATATGCATCTTAACGATCATTTTGATTTACCTAAATTTAAAAAAATTAATTCAAATATTAGAGCCACTTGCTTTATTACAGCGTCAACCGGTAAATTTGAACTGTTTCTTCCACAAGTATCAACCGATCTTTTTATATGTAGTTTTACTTCTTCGCAGATAATTTTTGGCATTTCTCAATTAATTTAATGACTGTTTGAAAAGCCAATAAAATAAGGTCATTTGATCACAAGCTATACAAACCTATACATTTCTGTGGAAAGAACCAAATCCGAATTATAACATACATTATCATTATGAAACTACAATAGATGGCATCAAATAAAATCAGCTGGTTACTTGTTTGTCTGTGGTGTTAATTAGCCCCACAGTTACATGTGAATTACTATTTAAAAGGAAAAATAAATCTGAAATTAATGTTACAAAGTTTACATGCAATGAAGTAGGTACGCTTGTAATTAATTATCTCATTTTACTTTTATACCTTAAATCTAATTCAATCACATATATTATAGAGAATTATCATTCTCATTTTAATCCAATTTCTACATATACTATCGCTAGATATTATTTAATATCTGCTCTGAGCATTAGTGTATGCCTAACAAAAACCAATCACACGTTCGACGGTATTTTCATGACATCAACGTCACCTTTTATTCGACAACTATATGTATTACAATTATATCACTTTAGAAAGTTTCAAGGTATGACACAAGTGCCAAAGAGCAGTCACCCACAGCATTGAAAGGAAGCAAATAATGCGCTATTTGTGGTAACATTATAAAATTCCCCACACATACTCAAAAGCCTTGTACAAAAAACCTTCAGACAAGTAGTCTCTGATGTAATAGGTCAAACAAGTACACGGAAAGTGCTCAAGTTCATTGCTAAAATTAATGTGAAAAACATATGGAAAGCTTCGACATCATCTGGGCAATGTTCACATATTTCAGGTTTTCCGTTGTTTTGGTGCTTTTATCAGCATTTTGACATGGAAACAAGCTCTATGAGTCATTATTATTATGTACCGATAACTACAATAAATCCATGTTTGGATAAGATATGGCTATGATACTTTATTATTAATATGGTTTTGGCTGACTAAACAAGCCCAATTCTTTTACTGTTTAATATTTGTATTTTAACCTACTCTTCCTGCGTTGCAATAAAAAATACTTCAAGTTTGTATTTTTGATTTGTGGAAGAAGTGTCCATTATAAGATGTTTTACATATTTTTCAAAATCCTTCTCTACTTCTCTACGAACAATAATTGTCGATACAACTACACAAGGAACTGCATTCGAAAACAGCAATACTTGAACCTAGTGCACAATGAACTAAACTTTAACTTACAGTATCATTATAGAGGACTTGGACTCCTTTGATTAATCCGACCTGTGACTGGATAATGGCAACAGACTGTGAAAAGTGCATTCCTGAAAATAAATTAGATTTAGTCAAGAGCTTCTAAAGCTTAAACAAGTGTTTAAAATGTTGCTTTGTTTACATTAATATTATCAAACAATACAACTTCGAGCATCAAGCCAAAATTAACTCAGTTACTAGGTATAACTATTAACATATACCTGTTTATACAATTTACATAACAGACTGCATAATTACATTTGAATTTGTAAAGACGTAAACGAAATTTTCTTTACTGAATTACATCACATTTTAATAGTATATTACTTTACAAGGGATGTAGGTAAGAGTTACAGTACCGAGGACCGTTTGATGCCTGAGTGAGCGAAGCGAACGAGGGTAGCAAGGTTCGAGGTAGTGTAAATCTTCCTACATCCTGTGTAAAGTACATAATTTTTTTCACTACCAATATTTCTTTTTGTAAAGTAAATGGTAGGTAATAACCTGGCTTAAAATTATGACATTTGCTAAATTATAGTAGCCTTATAGCGCTGTGACGTTTTGTTTGACAGTTATAAACGCACTGTGAAAAATTCTTGGAAAAAATGCGTGAATACGATTGCAAATGCTGTTTTGTGAGCCGTGTGCTTGTATTCTGATTAAAAATGGATAATAGTACGAACGACAATGGTTTTCTTCGTGTTAACCAAGTGGCAGACATGGCGTCTTATCAGTTGTACTACATGCGGGATGTAAGTAATTCACTTCTCTAGGGAAGTAAGTACATTGTCATGGAAACTGTAACAATTTTTGTAAATGTAGCCTACATCCCTCAAACTTGACAATGTAAGGATCACTTACAAATAAGGTAGTGAAAAAAAATTCTTATTTCAACTGCTAATACTGGTATTGCAGTTTATTTCCTCTAAATTAAGTTGCACCAGCTTGCACCATGCTGTATCACTGTCAATGTCAAGGCTAAACGAGACTCATTAAAAATAGGATACCCTGTGCAGATATAAATTTGTTGTGGTAGGTAAATACCAAGCAATTAAAAAAGATAAACCTACATCATTATAAAGATAGAACCCAAGCCGTTGCCTTTATAAATCAAAGTGGTATTGGCAAACTGACAACATCAAAGAGCTAGATTAGATGTGGCTTGGCTCTCTATTCATAGGCACTTCTGTTTTCAAAACAAGTTTTTTGTTTGTTTTTTTTTTTTTGTGGGCAAGGTATGCCAACTATCGGCATTTTAGACAGTGGCTAAATCTAAGTTAAGCTACATTTTTACTTATCTTACAAAGTTCGTCTCACATTAAAAGTCTCTCTATACCCTACCAAGTTTGAACTCATAACCTCAAGAGACAAAATTAGACGGAGAATGTTTTAAGACGCATCTAATTTTACTATATTGGTGTACAACGTCAAATATAAACAACCCTTTCTACTTCATTAAACTGCACACAAATGTTATTTCAAAGGAATAGTAATTTACCTTTATTTCCAATGAATTTAAGTAATTACTGCAGCTGTTAAACTAGCCATGAAACAATAATTTTAATTCGCAATCAACAAAAGATACCATAAATTATCTACTTTCAATGCCGTAGAAATGCAAGTGCGATTCTGCGCACATGAATGCGAGTATAATATGTTATGATTACGTCAGTACCGAAAGCTTCATAGCAAGGTCTCTTTTAATTTTTCACTCGGGCAAGATATAATACTGGACACCTGGCAACTCTGCAAGTAGGTAGTCATGAAATTAGTAAAGAATCCTGAAACTGAATCTGTAGATCTTATTAATAATATTCTCGACTCATGCAATAGAAGCAGAAAATGCGTACAGAATTCGAGGGGAAACTTGAAAGACGTGAAGCATTACGGTAACTGTAGCATGTTTCTGTAAAAAGATACTGTTGTGTAGCTGCATAAAAGTGAAATAAAGGAGGTACATAAAAAAATGTAATGGAGTACAATTTTTTATAAACTTTTAAGAACAGCCATAGTAAAATCTATCACTTTATATACTGAAATAAATCATAAAAGAATCATTTTATCAATTACATCCTGAATCTCACACTGGACGATCATCACAGTCATCTGAAACATTATAATTATATGGTGCCTCTGTATTGAAATACTTGTGGAGATGTTTTAGCTGCTTACAAAATAAGAAAGAATCATGTACGACACCTCACTGCATTATATGTAATACTCTGCTAGTCGTCACACATAAGAACATACATAAATTCATGGAAGAAGAACCCAGCAGAAAGAAGAGGAACGTAATGTACGAGTGAAGAGAAGTCACAAAATTTAAGTGACCACCACCTACTAGTCATCGAATTACAAGATGGCATAACAGAAGAAAGAAAGAAGGAGAAAGTAGAAAATAGCTAAAAGATTAATTATAAGAAACTATATATTAAAAGATAAACAGATGAATCAGAAGTACCAAGAAATGATAAAAACAGGAAGTGGCCCTAAACTAAACCCTGCTGTCAGCAGAAACACTAGAAAAGGCATGAAATAATTTAAAGAGAGTAATCAAATTAGCAAAACAACTGTGCACAATTTCTAAAAAGCAGCTAAATAGAAAACAAACAGCATGGTGGAATGAAGAAGTAAAGAAAGAAATAAAAGAAAATAAAAACTATGGAAACGGTAGCTTTAGTTCAAATACTGAAGAAGCCTATGAAGATTATAAAAATCAGAGAGCAAAAGACTAGAATACGGTGCTATAAGCCGAAACAGACCCTTGGGAAAAATTGACAGACAGAAAGAAATAGACGAGATAATCAGAAGCTACTACCCATGAAAGGAAACATCAGCAAACAACACAGAAATTTGAGCAAGAAAAAAGAGAATGCATAAGAACAGACCATAAGTAAAGAAGAAATTGTAAAAGGGCTAAGAAAGGTAAAAACAGCGAAACCAGCGGGACAAGATGGAATTACACAAGGAATGTTGCAATACATGGGAGAAGGTGAACTGCTTTTGATGTACCAAGTGTTCACGGTAGCTTGGACACACAAGAAAATAGCACTAGACAAGGAAAACACTGTGGCAGTGCCGATATTCAAGAAAGAGGAGAGCAGAAATTGCAAAAACTACAGGGACATTTCCTTGTTGACGGGAAAATTGTATGAAAGAGTATACAAAAGAAGTTTCGTGTACACGTGTTTCATCAACCTATAAAAATCGTTCATAGAGTTCCAAGACAAGCCCTTTGGAACAGCTTAGAAAAAAGAAATGTACGATAAAGAATAATATCAGCAATAAAGAGTTTATATAACACTAGTAAGAATTATGTACAAACTGGAAATACGAAATCGAAAAGCTACTTGGGCACTTTTATTGATAACTGACGCTACGAAAACAAATAACAGAATAGAGACCACAGCAAAACTGCACCAGACACTAAGCAGAGGGTGCATCAACAAAAAATAATTGTCAAAGGAAACGAGGATGATGATATTCAAAGTGATGTACACCTCAACATCGTTATATGGGAGCGAAACTGAATACTTTCGAATAGGCTCAAAAGCAGAAATCAGACCGTGGAGATGAAGTACTTAAGAAGAGTAGAGAGTGTCACAAGAAGGGATGGAATTAAGAACACCGAAATCAGGAGCAAGCTAAATATAGTTCCATGCACGATAAAATTAGGTCCCATCAACAGAATGGATAAGGAAAGGCAGGTAGTAAAGATATGGGAGGCAAAACCAATAAGGAAAAAACCTAGAGGAAGACCAGCGAAGCAGTAATTGAAGTACTTACAGAAAAGGAAGTAACGTCGCCGCAAGCAAGGAAAAAGGCACAGAACCAATCCTCGACACTGAATAGTATACATTATCAGTACATATTTTTCTAAGAATATTGGTGTGTTCGTTGTCTTTCATTTTTTTGTATTTTCCTATTTCGGATTCTTATGGTCATTAAATAATTATTTTTTAATAAAATGTTTGTAACCTGTAACCTGTGTAACTTTTTAAAATTTATCGAGCCATATACGTCCCACCAAAATAAACGGGTGAGACCGTACATCCCAGATTAAGTTTCCAAAATACACACAAAAATACCTAAACTCATTTAAAGCCATCTATACACTATCTGAAGTTCAGTAGTAAAGAATAGTTATTTACGTCGTCAGTTGATTGTTTATAACCAGTCTGTCCATTCCATCAAAATTACAAATAAAGGCGCTGCTATCGGGTGTCAATCAGAGCCAGTATATATATAGTCCATTTACTTGACATCTGCACTGTCAGTGTCAAAATTTTAAAAAAATTCTTGACTATACCTCAAAAATAATGTGTTATTTATGAGACTGTACAGTAATTTAATTGTTAAAATGTGAAAAATAGCAGTGGTGCCAACATAATGTCAGTTTGACAGTGCAGATGTCAAGTAAATGGACTATAGGAGAATGCAATTCATTAATCACATGACCCTTTTTAAACCAATTGGAAGCATAAAAACCCTAGGATACATGTGTATCACAGCAGTGATACAAAACAAAAATTCGTATCACCTTATTGTGGTCTGTTGCTTCGCAAAAGTGTGAAAATATTGGTTACCCTGCTGTAAATTTTGTCTATGTCAAATTCGAGGTTAGCAGGTTAGGTTTTGTGTCCGTTTGTGTCATAACTGACGAAACACCTAACCTGCTAACCTCGAATTTGACATAGACTTAAAATTGACAGCAGGGTAACCAACATTAACAGTTTTTCAATTCATTGTATTCTCTCACTAAATACAACTCGAGGTATGATTAGTAATTGGTGATAATCATTCCACTTGTGGTATTATGGCTGAGAGTATCACCACGTCCGCCATGTTTATTCCTCTGACATATGCGTCACTTTGAGGTTTGTTACACAATTCCGTCATTTGTTGGCAATCCAAAACTTTACTTAAATTGACAAGACTGTAAGTCTATGTCAAATTCGATGTTAACAGGTTAGGTTTTTCGTCAGTTCTAACACAGACTGACGCAAAACATAACCTGTTAACCTCTAATTTGACATCACTTACAGTCTTGCCAATTTCAAGTAAAATTTTAGACATAACTCAATCAGTTATTGCTGATGGGAACAAAAATGGCGGCGATGGCGGCATTTTCACGGATCAAAGAATGGCGGTACTCTCCTATATACACTGACACTGGTGTGAATTAGTGTTCCTATATAATTTTTAGATAAAAGTTGGGACAACACAAATGTCAGCGATCATTTCTGGATCCAAAAATAAATGAGTGCGTACAAGGCCAGAGTTGTCTTGCTTCGTATGTGTCACCTAGATGAAATTTAATAATTAGTTGTCAATTGACATTGTTAAAAATTGTGAATTTAAAGCGTTAAGAAAATTATACTGGTAGGTATTTATCTTTTTATGGATTGGTAGTCAGCTGATTTCGCAGTAGCTGAATCAGGTTGAGTACTTTACAAATGCTTTTTTGTTGGTGTAATGTTGAAGTAAATAATAACTTGCTTTGTCCTCAAATTTGATTAATACGAAACTACCGTTTCTAAGGTAATAGCAGTAATAAATATGCAAATACACGACGCGAGTGGTTTTACCAATCACAATCTAACTCTTCGTTGTCCCAACCCTTAACTAACTAATATACAGACCGTCGTTTGCGTTGATTGTTTATAACAAGTCTGTTCAATACCCTAAAAGTTTGCTTCCTGACAACCGAAGTTTTATAACAGATGTCACTAAGATCGCGTGTTACAGGAAACTGTAAATATTCACCAGTACTTCAGAAATACTGAATTCAATGAAAGAGAATAGAAAAAACTTAGGTGAAGTGACAAATATCGTGAAATTTGGTATAATGTGTATAATGTCTGCTACAATGGCCATGTTACATACATTGTTCATACTTTAGAAGAACGAATCGATTGTGCTCGTCTGGAAACATTGACAGGTGTTAACACTTGTACGCCACTATTAGACTTAATATATCTACAAGGAAGAGGATCTTTGTAATGTGCTATTTCATTTCCTTAATATATAATACCCTACTAGTAACATTGTAATAAAAATAATTGCATATTTTCCACCGGTAGGATATGCTATGAAAATTAGTGCATCTTATTAACAGACCCTCTAAAATCTCATTTTGAATGTAGAGATCACAATCAGCCCACTGTTGATAGAATTTTATCAAAATTGATTAAATCTCTGCTTAGCAGTTATTGGAAAACACGAACAAATACAAACGTTTCTACTAGGTATATAACAAGAGATCAATAAAAAACCAATTAGGGTAGGCTGTGATATGTATTATACGTTTGGCAGTACTGAAGTGTATTGTCAGTCGATGTCAAATTCGAGATTTGCAGGCTAAGTTTTACGTCAGTCTGTGTCAAACAACAAACAAAACCTAACCTGCAAATCTAGAATTTGACATAGACTGACAATACACTTCAGTGCTGCCAAACGTATAACACATATCACAGCCTACCCTAATTGGCTTTTTTATTGATCTCTTGTTACATTCTAAACCACTAAGTAGTAAGACACTAACGTTTTTGTGGTTTTTTTGTCTTTATAAGACATATACAAAGTTATTTCAAACTTACTATTCATTCTATATTTAACATTAAAGGAGAAATACAATGGTTCTTTAATATTTGACAAAGTCATAACACGTGTACAACCAAACATTTGACAATGACATCGATTGACAACTTACAAATCTCAGTGTTAAGCCCTGAATCTTAGATTCCATTAACACGCGATAGCAGCGCTTCTAGTTGTAAGATTTGATGGAATGGACAGACTTGTTATAAACAATCAACACAGACGACGATACAGAGACTCTAGTGTCAATTGAATCTAAAATTTAAGGTTTAACACTTTAATCCGAGCAAATTCGTTGTGCACAGTTGTTTGTTGGTATTCATACCGTTTTTTGCACTACGATTAGATAACCACCTAACTTGGTCATTTTGGTGCGTTTTCCCACCTATTTGGCCATGGAAAGTATTAGTAATTATGAGCGCCACCGTGGTAGCTACGTGTGGTGGAGATACCCATATTTTAGGTTAGAAAGAGAAGCGTATATTCGTTATAAGTCGATGCTAATATCACTAGCGCTGCACCTAATATTGTTAATGTTTGAAATTCTTGTATGTGACAAATTGGAGTTCAGGAGGCATTTGTGGATTTTATAAAGAGCACTTTTATTTCTCTTTTAAAGTTAAATATAAAATGAATAGCAGGTTTAAAATAACTGCAGGTATTTTGTAAACACAAAAAAACTTTAGTATCTTCCTACTCATCAGTGGTTTAAAATGTAAATTAGTAAAACAGTTTCAATCAGTTCGTGCTTTGCAATAGGTAAACTTTTAAGTAGAGGTTTAATCAATTTCGATAAAATTCTATAAAAAATGGGTTGATTATGACCTCCACATTCAAAATATGATTTTAGCGGGTCTGTTTGTAAAGATGCAGTAATTTTCATAGTAATAAATACTGAATTATCTCTATCACAATGTTACTAGCATTATAATTAAGGAAAAGAAAAATTGACTTAGATAAGCACTACAAAAAACCTCTCTTGTAGATATATTAAGCCTAATAGTGCTGTGCAAGTACACTAGGCAATGTTTCCAAACAAAAACTTTCGATTCACTTCACATATTCTGTTTGGTTGGATTCGGAATTTCTGAAGTACTGGTGCATATTTACAGTTTCCGGTAACACACGATCTTGTTGACATCTGTTATAAATCACACGTTGTCAGGAAGCAAACTTTTTAGGGTATTGAACAGACTTGTTATAAACAATCAACGCAAACGACAGTTATTGATAGTACAAGTTATTACAAATAATCCACGAAAAAAAGTTGAGCGGTCGAGGCCGCCAAGCTGAGTGGGGTCTTTTCTCAAATGAATTATTTATAATAACTAACAACACATGCATGTCATACAAAATTCTATCCAACAACTCAATAAACACTAAAATATAAATTTTGCATTGACAGCTATGAAAAAGTCAAAGTGAAAAATTAATTCATTGGGAGTGGGCGTAAAGTAAAGAGTGACTAAAAAAACACATCAAGATTGATTTGACTATAATTCAGCCGAAATCTGCATAATTATGGTGTCAGAATACGTTGTATAAAAAATTCAAAATACAATATCGTTACTGTTAAATATTGTAATAGATTATTATTATCATTATAACTA